>JASPKZ010009734.1:0-108498 GCA_030220185.1 Diploptera punctata | reverse complement strand
CATGACATGAGAATTGAACGTTCGGGCAGGACAACGTCTGCCGGGTATGCTAGTTATATATAAAAATTTCAAGGTCAAGCAATATGAAAACTTATCTGAAATGAGGCCTAATTGCCTATGCTAGTCAAAAGGACAAATGTAAGGTTTTGATACGTTCTTATTCTTAGCTGTTTTAAGTTTAATTACTTGGTCTTAATCTTAAACCTTTTGTAGACTTTAATGTTCAGTTACCTTGTTTGAAATGTGGGTAGTTTGGTGACTTATTTATTATTATCAGGTGGAGTTACAAGGCTGACAGAATCTGGATTGTCCATGGTGACTTGGAAGTTATTTGGTGAACGTCTACCCCGAACAGAACAAGAATGGTTAGAAGAATTTGAAAAATACAAACAATATCCAGAATTTAAAATGTGAGTACCCTCTTCTCTTCTTTTTCATCTCTTTCTTTTTAGTAAATTCTGAAGGAACAAAGTTATAGGCCTATATATGGATTGGATCTAGTTGAGTGAAGATAGGGACATATGGAGTACCTTAGTGAATGAGGCATTGAAACTACCGTTCCTTAAACCATATAGTTCTTCTTCTTCTTCCTTCCAAGTATTAGGCCAAGGCCTGTTACGATCCTATAGAAAATTTTCCCTCCAGCGTTTCATAGGACGGCCCAGTGATCTTCGTCCTCTTGGTATATAATTATAAACAGCTTTGGGGATCCGATTTGAACTCATTCTTTCAAGATGGTGTTTCCAATTTAGTTGGTACTGTTTAATATATTCCAAAATTGGCGTAGTCTTCAATTCTTTTAAGATATCGGTGTTCCTTTTCAGATCCCATCTGGTGTAACCCGCTGTTCTGCGCATGAATCTCATTTCACAAGCCGTTATTCTGCTTTCATGTTGTTTTTTTTAGTGTCCATGCTTCACTACCATAGGTCAACACTGGTCTAGCCAAAGTGTTATATAAACGTAATCTGGTGTTTTTTTGTACAAGGGATGGTAACCATATAGTTATTAACTAGTTTAGTTAGTTTTTTAAATAGTTTATTAGTTTAGTTAGTTAATTAGTTGATAGTTAAGTTAGTAAGGTAGTAGGTTGGTTAGATAGTTATTTAATTAGCTAGATAGTTCATCTCTTGAACAACAGCACCACATGGACCTTGGCCTTCTTCAGATTACACCAGTCTTCTTTGTTCGAAACCTTAGTTCTCCAGTTCATAACTCCCAATATTCTGATATCATTCAATACACACTCCTCTCATCTCACTCTTGGTCTACCAGTTACTCATCTTCCATCTGGTTTTGATTTAAAAACTTTTTTAGAGTTCTCTTATCATTCATTCTCATTATATCGCACCTTGGGAAGAAGACGGCCACAAGTGTAAAAAGTTTAGTTCTGAGTTATTTGCAATTGAAGTTTTAAAAAAGATATTGTAAATTCAATTAGTGATATGGACACAATTTATCCTGTCTCCATTTTCTTGCACATGACTTGTGGCCATAAAGAAATAAATTTGTAACCATTTTTTCTAACAGATAGTAGTCTCAAATTATGACATTTTTACACTTGTGGCCCTCTTCTTCCCTAGGTGTGATATGCCCAGCCCATTGCAACCTTCTAATTTTTATAAATTTAACAATATCTGGCTCATTGCCTATAATTTATACAGTTGACTATTATACTTCTCTCCATATTCCATTATCCTTAATAGGACAATGTGTCTAGGGATCTTTCTTGCAAATATAGATAATAGTTGATATATTTATGAAGTAACACTAAGAGAATTTAAGAATTAAATTAATGTTTTTATTACCTCACCTCGTATCCTTTTCTTCTATACTGCAGTTCAGAGCTTATCTCCATCATCAGTAGCCTCTGGTAGACTGGTGTTATGTCATTTCTTGGCAGTTTTCTTCTTACTTCTATCGGTGGATCGTAAGAAGAAAACTGCCAAGAAACGACATAACACCGGTCGACCAGAGGCTACTGATGATGGAGATAAGCTCCGAAACTGCAGTATAGAAGAAAAAGGATATGAGGTGAGGTAATAAAAACATTAATTTAATTCTTAAATTAAACCTCATAGTGTTCTTTCCCTGTGGAAGTTAAATAACTAAGAGAATTTATCTGGTAATATAATTAAATGAATCAGATTTTACACCTCACCTCATATTTTTGTATAACTGCAATTTGTTTTAACTATAGCTTGAGAATTTTTGTTGTTACGTTAATTAAAAATCAATTTCTGTGGAATTTTCAATTTAGATAGTTTATAAAATGTTTGGTTTTTCAGAAAAAATAAAGACATAACACTGGAAGATTTTAAATGGATTTGTACATGGAGTATGGACATCGGATGTGGGGCCGAGCTATAGGTGCTGTGTTTTACATACCGGCTGCAGTATTCTGGGCACGTGGTTGGTTCAAAGCCGGCATGAAGAAGAGAATAGTTGCATTTGGTACTCTGATTGCTTTACAGGTGAGAATATATAGGGGTCCATAGAATTTTAAAAATGTCAGACCTGATGGTCTAAAGGGCACACAAATTAAGAAGGCATGTATTTTATTCCAAATAGATTTGAACTTTACTCATAGTTAAATATGGGAAATAACATTATGAGGTTCTTAATTTGTAAATTAATTAGTCATCTTTTACATCTTATCTCATATTTCATGTTTTCTTTAAACACAAACTAGTTTTCAAGAGAAACATCTCTCTCATTTTCAACCGACATTATGACTCAACTCGGTTGAAAATGAGAAAGATGTTTCTTCTGAAAACTAGTTCCCATGTTTAAAGAAAACATGAAATATGAGGTAAGATGTAAAAAATGACTCATTAATTTACAAATTAAGTTTACTGCAATGTTGACAGACTGTAAACTGACAAGGAAACTGTCAACCATTGCATGCCGAAACCGACCTTGAAATTTCTCATAGAGAAACATTATGATATACCAGGAGCGTGTCTAAATATGATCTACTTTTAGCTGCAAGGTGCCCTAAATTCCAGTGCCATATGTCTCATTTAAATTCAGGGTAGTAATATAACTTCTGAATTGGCGGATTGGATAACCTTCACAACCTGCCACCTCACTACACACCATTTTACTTGTGCAGGGAGTCCATCAGCGCACAGTGGGTTGCCATTGCTTCAATTTTGTGCCTTGCAGTTAAAAAAGGCAGATAAAGTTTTTGAACATGGTCTTGGTAAATCACAATGCTTCTCTGAAAGAAGTTTCATGCAATGGTTGATAGTTTCCTTGTGATTCTCACAGAACAACACTCCACAGTAACCTATTACTTTTTTTTTTTAATTATTATTCTTCATTCCATTATGTTCCTACACATCATAGGTTTTCCCACTTTTCAACATTTTTTTTGTAATTTAGGTGTTATATTTTGAATTAACATTTTCCAAAATTGGACAAAGTTTTAATTTATAAACAAAAATTAATGCACTGACTCTTAGGGCTGCATGCAAATACATTAGTCTCTACTCAAATTACTTCCAATCACTAGTGAGCTGACTCATCGTGAGCAATTGCTGAGATCGAATTAACGGCCGACTTACCAGTCATGCATGAAAGTTGACATTTTCGTAATATTAGCAACGAATTACCCAGAATTCTCAGCGATAAAACCACTTCCGTTATTTTCGTCTGCTATAGAGGAAAGCATTTACTCTTGCATCCCGCAAATAATACCGTATACAACGATGTCTGCGTCGTGCAATATTATGCCGATTCTCCTGTTCTTCCAGTTGAATTCTTTGGTAGACTCTATCAAATTCCTCTTCTCCGCGTATACCGAAAACATGATCGAAGTCTTCAAGGTCCGACATCTTGGATAAAGCTGCAAAGGTTTCAAACTACATCGGTTCCCTTCGGGATTTTCACGATAAGTTTCTATCTTGAGCTATGATCTTAAGGTACCTCATCAGGTAGCTTACAATTATTATCGCATGAATAGATTTCTGAGTAAGCAAAATGTATTTGGATAAAACTTTCTCAGCAGAGAACACCTTTTACTGTCTAATGCGTTTATAAATTTGACCCTTAGAGTCAGAGTTCCGGGGTTCAAATCCTGGTCCAAAAGTTAATTTTTCTTTCTAAGTTAAATCTTTTGTAATACATGTAAGAGTAAGATTTCATTACTATTAAAAAAATATATGAAACATTTTTGGTAATGTTGAAGAAAATTAATAAGAAAAAAGAGAAAATTAAGAATCAACAGCGGGTATGGTAGCAATAGTGAAGAATAGAAGACTACCTTGACTTGGTCACTATTACTATAAAATAATACATTTAATAAAAATGAAGGTAATTATCCATGAGGCAAAAGTCCATTGGGCAGACCAAAACTATATTTAAAGATAAGATGTATCAAGATCTCACATGAGTAGGCTACTAGGAAGAAGTGGACAGCAGGGAATTGTGACGTACATTTTTTAATGAGGTAGAAAACGGAGTTTGATTTGAAATAGCCTAAAATTGATTGATCAATGGACATAAAAATTTGTTTCAGAAGTCACCTCTCTTCATTGAATTCTATATTAGTTGATACATTGGACAATTTTCCATTCTTATAAAATATCTTTGCATCTCCTGTGTTTAAGTAATTTTAAAATAACAGGATTAATATAGTGAAATAAATAATGAAAGAAAATTAGAAGAAAGAAATTGGTGTTAGCATGTACTTCTGATGAGATCAAAAAAAGTTTTTTTTTTCTGTGCCATCAGGTTTTCTTATATTACTTACATTCTCCCCAGGGATTAGTAGAATTGTAACACACTTCTGAGGTTGGGACACCTGAAAGGTGGCGTTATGTTACCATGTTGATATGATGTGTGATATAACGAAGATCAGAGAATCCTTATACCTAAACTCATGTAAATTTCAGACCAAGGGCAACCACAGGAATAATTCATATTAAAGTAAAATTCCTGTGGAATCAAACCCAGAACCTCATGACCTGTAGTCAGAAGCTCCAACTACAAGCCCATGAGTCTAGTATAGATATTAAATATCATTATTTGAAAAGGAAAATTAATGCCTGAACTGAGATTTGAACCCAAGACCTCTAGTTTTATGCTCTAGCACACTCCCTTTGTGTTACTCAGGTTTCCAATACTAACATTCATTTTTCTATGTATATTTATTAATTTCATATATCTCAATGATGGATAAATTATATTTGAAGAGAAAAATTATACGCTCAGACTGGAGTTTGACCCCAGGACCTTTCACACTCTAGGCAAATGCTCTATCAAGTGAGCTATCTGATAAACTGCAATCTAAATACAAATTTCTCTCTTATATACACTGTTAATTCCTGCGCACCGAATGTTATGTTGCCTTTGCTTCTATCTTGCAAATGGCAGCTTCTTTATTAAGAAGACCTTTAATTGGGAATTTTACATTACATTATAGAGCCAGTAAGGCTTCTTTCGATGTTTTTATTATTCATTTCATACATCTCAATGATGGATAAATTATATTTGAAGAGAAAAATTATACACTCAAACTGAGTCTGAACCCAGGACCTTTGGCACTCTAGGCAAATGCTCTACCAAGTGAGCTATCTGAGTAATTCCAATCTAAATGCAAATTTCTCTCTTATATACAGAGTGATTCAGAAATATGGCTATACGTTTGATCGCATTTTGTAATGAAAAATATTATTATTAAAGGAAATATGATATCATTGGAAAGGGAATCCTTTAAATTACAACAATAGAACAAAACAAAACAAATCACTGCTCACGTGCAGCTTGGCGGGTTGATTTTTGTGGCCTAGCGTCGAATGCCTCCACAATTTTCTTCATTGTTTCTGCATTCGTGCTAATGCGAGGCCTTCCAGGAAGTTTGATTTTCTGCATCCTTCCCATTTCCAGCAGTCATTTTCTCCACTTCCCCACAGTTGACGGCTGCAATGTTACGTTAAACTCACGTCTTGCTCATCTTGCGGCCTCACGATCATTAGCATACGTTATTGCCCATGCAGCAATTGTAATTTGCTGTTGCATATTCAACGCCATTTTGACTAATGACGAAAGTTCTACACTGTTTTGTTTTATTCCATCGTTGTAATTGAATAATTGCCTTTCCAACGGTAATTTCATATTTCCTGTGATGGTAATATTTTCATCGCACAACGCGATCAAACGTATAGCCATATTTATGATTCACCCTGTACATTGTTAATTCGGTGTGTGGGAATAACAGCATATATAAGAGAGAAATTTGCGTTTAGATTAGAATTTCTCGGATAGCTCACTTGGTAAAGTAATTGCCTAAAGTGCATATTCAACACCATTTTGACTAATGACGAAAGTTCTACACTGTTTTGTTTTATTCCATCGTTGTAATTTGAATAATTGCCTTTCCAACGGTAATTTCATATTTCCTGTAATGGTAATATTTTCATCGCACAACGCGATCAAACATATAGCCATATTTATGATTCACCCTGTATATTGTTAATTCGGTGTGTGGGAATTAACAGCATATATAAGAGAGAAATTTGCGTTTAGATTGGAATTTATCGGATAGCTCACTTGGTAAAGTATTCGCCTACAGTGCAAAAGGTCCTGGGTTCAAACACCAGTCTGACCGTATAATTTTTCTCTTCAAATATAATTCATTTTTTCTGTCTCATATACAGTTAGTTCTTTATCATCTGAGACACAGAACATTCATTCACAGTGCAGAGATTTTTGTTTAGGGTCTTATGGGATGGTATATGGTACAATCTGGACTAGAAGACCGATTTGACGGTCAAAGTGACATTCCACGTGTTTCACAATACCGCCTGGCAGCCCATCTCAGCCTGGCATTCATACTGTACACGCTACTATTGTGGTCTGCATTTGATCATCTAATTCCTGCGGAGAAACTAAAGACTGCTGTGACCAGCTCTGCAAGGAAGTTCCGTTGGCTCTGCCATTCTTGTAAGGGGATGGTTTTCCTCACAGCTTTTATCAGGTAAACAGCCCATAGATTTTAAACATAGCTGTAGCATCATTATTATCATCTTTTTTTTTTTTTTGATTGCTGATGAGCCCATGTAGGACTACGTAAAGTACTTAGAGGCATTTCCTTTGAGCCCAATTTTCTTTCATTCTTTTGCTATGAGCTTGTTTTCTATCATCTGTCCAAGTTGTTCCAGTTTTTTTCTTCGGTTTGTCCTCTTGGTCAACTTGCCACTTACTCACCTTAATTCTAAATATATCTCTGTTTGGGATATCTTCTTTAGTAATTCCTGCCAATTTTAAGTCCTTTTTGACTTCATCAATCCACTTCATAGTATCCACTGGAACTTTACTTCTGTTTTTGTAGAATTCCATTATCTGTTTTGTAAGCCTATTTGAGTTCATTCGTTTAATATGGCCATAAAATGTTAACCTTCGTTTTCTAATATCACTATGAATGTTTGTATATATTTTTATTTCCTTTTTACTTCTGAGTCTAAATGCTTCACCTATGACTTGTGGACCTAAAACTTTTCTTATAATTTTGCATTATTTTTTCACTATATTTTCAATATCTTTTTTTGTGTTCAATTATTATTATTAGTGTAATAATAGTATATTTCAATGTGAGGTTGGAAAGTGGTTTTTACAGAAGTGAGGAAATTAAAAACAGAACAGTAGTGAGGCTTTTAATTAAATGTTAACATTTGACAATACTTTGTATCCTTCTGCTTATTTTCTTTTTTTTAATTTTGCTTTCTTTATTAATATTACTGCCTAAATGAACAAATTCTTCAATTTATTTAAGATAGTGTCCTGAATAACAGCTGGGGGACTCGACATGCTGACCACATGTCACCCCTATACCGGCTGATGATAATCTACCTCTGTGATCGACACATGTGGATGTGAGGCCAGCAGCTGGTTGGTAGGCTAAGGGCCTTCAAGGCCTGTCGCACCAGGAGAAAAAAGTGTCCTGAATTTTATTTTTCTTTCTGCAGATTTTATCATTATTATGGTGTGGTCTCAAGGTAGCGTGCTGCCTTGTCACGCAGTGGACTCGGGTTCGATTCCCAGTCACGACATGCTTCTGGCTGAGGTTTTTTTGGGGTTTTTCCTCACTTGTAAATGTCAGGAACTTAGGGCCCAATGGTCCCCAAAAATCATCCGGCCATCATTATCATAATCATCCTTCACCGGTGTGAAAAGCAATGGGAAGCTACCACACCTATAAATTCCCTAGTAAAGTTGTAAAGCATAGCATGAAAATGCTATGATTGCAGTGAAAGACTTGCCCTCGGGCAGAATTACTAGGGATGGATGGATTATTGTTATTATTATTATTATTATTATTATTATTATTATTATTATTACATCCCTTGTACAAAAAAAAACACCAGATTATGTTTATATAACACTTTGGCTAGACCAATGTTGACCTATGGTAGTGAAGCATGGACACTAAAAAGACAACATGAAAGCAGAATAACGGCTTGTGAAATGAGATTCATGCACAGAACAGCAGATTACACCAGATGAGATTGGAAAAGGAACACCGATATCTTAAAAGAATTGAAGACTACGCCAATTTTGGAATATATTGAACTGTACCAACTAAATTGGAAACACCATCTTGAAAGAATGAGTTCAAATCGGATCCCCAAAGCTGTTTATAATTATATATCAAGAGGACAAAGATCTCTGGGCCGTCCTATGAAACGCTAGAGGGAAAATTTTCTATAGGATCGTAACAGACCTTGGCCTAATACTTGGAAGGAAGAAGAAGAAGATTATTATTATTATTATTATTATTATTATTATTATTATTATTATTATATTATTATTATTATTATTATTATTATTATTATTATTATTATGTGGGTAGCATGTAAATATACCCCAAGACTGCCTGCACTGAACATTTGAGTTAGTCTCTTGCTCAATTGTAACATATCGTCACCTTACTTCTAAAACCTCATAAGTCTAATTTAACAAGTTTTTGAGAAGAGAATAAAAACATTTTTGACATTTTTATTGTTTTGTAACTATGTTTTTAATATCCTATTTTGAGTGTTGACAATGAGTACATTTACAATAAGACATTAAAATATAGTTACAAAATAATAAGCAATGACAGAAATGTTTTTTTATTACTCTCCTGAAAATGTTGTTAAATTAGCCTTAAGATGATAGATTTATTTAATAAAAACTTACGAGAATCAAGCAGCTAGAGAATGTAGTGTTATTTTTGCAGGTGCATTTGTAGCTGGATTGGATGCAGGTCTTGTGTACAACTCTTTTCCTAAAATGGCCGATAGATGGATCCCTGATGATATCATGGCCTATTCTCCTAAAATTAGCAATGTTACTGAAAACCCTACAACTGTACAGTTCAACCACAGAATTTTGGTGAGTTCTTCTCTTTCTTCTAATTTATTTATTTGTTCATACTTCCTCTTTATTATATTTTTCATTTTTGTTTTTGATTTTTTTTAAGTTTTTGTATTATACACAGTTTTAATATAATTGCAAAAGGTACAATATGGAAATCAATACAAAGAAAACTAAAGTGATGGCCTTTTGTGGGAAATACCCTATACCTAGTAAAATTGTTTTGGATGATGAACTTTTAGAACGAGTAAATTAATTTAATTATTTGGGTTATAATTTAACATTTCAAGATGAAGCTGATACCGGGTGCGGCAGCATAACTTCCTTTTTTAAAATGTGCGCCATTTAGTCGGTTGATGTCGTAGCGGAGCGCTAGTGGTCTCGTTCGAGAGGGGGGACTATAAAGTTTTGTCCTGACACAGTTCAGTCGCCATCATGCGTTGGAACAGTGAGGAGCGTGCGTTTGCCATTGAGGCCTACTTTTCGAGCGGATGTTCTGTGATCGCAACCCGGCGCGCCTTTCAGAATCGCTTTAAATTAGCCCCGTTGGCCCCTGTCCCGGACCGGAAATCAATTGTTACGTGGGTCACTACGTTCAGACAAACTGCAAGTGCGACAAGACGAAGAACTGGAGTCCCTCGGCCGATTAGATCACCTGAGAACATTGAGGTAGTGAGAGCTTCAATGTTGCGATCACCACGGCGTTCTGCGCGCAAACATGCGTCTGCCCTTGGACTTTCCGATCGTTCTGTAAGGAGAATACTTCATGATGATCTTCATTTCCATCCATACAAGATGGCAATTGTGCAGGAACTTTCTGAACGTGACTTCAATTCTCGGAGGAACGCGTGTGAGGTTCTTCTGGAAGTCATTCCTGAGGACGCTATTGTTTTTTTTAGTGATGAAGCCCATTTTCATTTGTGTGGATCCGTCAACAAACAAAAATGCGCTACTGGGCTGACACCAATCCTCGACATTGCATCAAAGGCCTTTGCATTCACCTAAAGTCACAGTGTGGTGTGCAATTTCCTCAAGTGGAATTATTGGTCCCTGGTTCTTTGAGGAAAATGAAGTCACAGTGACAGTGAATTCGGACCGGTATGTAAACATGTTACAGGAATTTTTTTTCCCACGGCTAGATGAGTTGGACTTAGGGGACACTTGGTTCCAACAAGACGGTGCAACGGCACACACTTCAAGAGCATCGATGACTGTTTTGAGGGAACACTTCCCAGAGCGCCTTATCTCAATTAGGGGTGATTTGAAGTGGCCGGCCCGCTCTCCCGATTTGACCCCTTGTGATTTTTTTCTATGGGGTTATTTGAAATCCCGTGTTTATGTGAACCGTCCAAGGACCCTACAAGATTTGAAGACCAACATCCAGGAAGAAATTGCCAACATAACGCCTGCTATGCTGGCAGGAGTCATGACAAACGCCAGAAATCGGTTTACTCAGTGTATGGAGAATGGAGGACGTCACCTACCTGATTTGATCTTCAAAACTGAGTAAAACAAAACTTTATGTATGTGCCTATATTATAAAAAACGAATAAAAATTTTTCTGATTCATACAATGCATTTTATTAAGTTTTAAAAAAAGGAAGTTATGCTGCCGCACCCTGTATATCAAAGAAAATCACAAATTTTACAAAAGCAACGGGGATAATTAACAGTATAATGAAACCAAACCATCTTTAGTACAGAAGAACACAAGATTACGGCTTTATAAGGTTCTTGCAAGACCAGTATTAAGATATGGTAGTGAAGCATGGACAATATGAAGAAGAGATGAAAGCCGAATAACAGCAAATGAGATGCATTTTATGTACCGAACAGCAGGCTACACAAAGTGGGACCATAAAAGAAATGAGGAAATTATGGAAGAGTTGGATGTAGAATCCATTCTTCACCATATACAAAACTACCAGAACAACTGGAAAGCCCATCTTCAACGAATGCCGTCTCATAGAATTCCAAAAGCCATACTTCGCTACTGCCCCAAGGCTAAAAATCGCTGGGACGTCCAAAAAAGCGCTGGATGGAAAATTCCTCTTTGAGACCGTAAGAGGCCACATGGCCTAATACTTGCATGGATGATGATGTATTTTTCTTCATTTCCCCCCCCCTTTCTTTTGTCTTTTACTTGTTTCATAAGAACAATCAGTTGTTATCTGAAGATGATGAATAATAATTTCTTTGAACCATTTCTAGAAAGAGGTAATAATATTTGAGGTGTGAAGAGCTGATTCAATTGATTCGAAAAAACATCTAATGGTATGAATTCCTATCAATTTTATGTTAAAATACAGATAGGGAGCTGAGAAGTCTGACAATAGTCCATATGTTTATGTTTACAATTGTTATTGACATGTGTCTCATGAATCAGTCCATTCAGTATAACATTAGAAACTGCCATTGGATACTGCTGAGCAAAATAGTGTTACAGTTGTTACAAATAAGGAAGCAAAAACATGAAATTAGTCCATATTTGAAGAGAAAAATTATACACTTACACCGAGGCTCAAACCAGGATCTTTGGCTTTCCGGGCCAATGTTCTACTGACTGAGCTATCTGAGTGAGTTCCAGTCTAAATGCAAATTTTTCTCTTATATACGTTGTTAATTCCCATGCATCAAATGCCATTTGCAAAGATAGAAACGAAGGTTTCATAGCTTTGGTTTACAGGAATTAACAATGTATATAAGAGAAAAATTTGCATTTAGATTGGAACTCGCTCAGATAGCTCAGTCGGTAGAGCATTGGCCCAGAAAGCCAAAGGTCCTGGGTTTGAGCCCTGGTCTGAGCGTATAATTTTTCTCTTCAAACATGATTTATCCATCATTGAGATGTATGAAATGAATAATAAAAACATGAAATTTAGTTATTTGTTAGGAAGTAACGCTATGAGGTTTAATATAAACAATGAGTGAATGTTTCATGAATAGAAAAAACCAGTAGAAAGAATACACAGTAAACATGATAATAAAGAATGGCTTGAAGAAAATATAATACAGAATAAAATAAATAGATTCAGAACACAAAAAATTAATCAAGGAAAATACCCTTTATACTGAAAAAATAAAAAAAAAAGTCATAACAAAATTACATATCATTCTATGATATACAGTAGGTTTCAAAAAATGTTCAAGTTCAACATCAAACTTGACCAAAAAATTATTTCTGCCTTAGTAATCTAACAAAAACATATAATAAACCACAACAAAAAAGAATCAGGAATTTAATATTTGACGATATTATTATTAATTTAACACTTCTCACTGAAGGATAAATTAGGGTTCGAGTCTCGGTCTAGGCGAAAATTTTTCTCTTCAAATATAATTTAATATGGTTGGTATCTAATGTCGAGCACTTGATAATGAAATCATTCGCTCTCTTGAACTCCAATATTTAGCAGAAAGGCTGGTCTCTTCTACAAAAGCTGAACAACGGAGGAGATGGTTTCTTTCCATATCTTCATTTAAATTGCAAAAAGGGCATTTAGGTGAATCTGTTATGCCAATTCTGTGTAGGTGTTTATTCAAGCAGTCATGTCCCGTTAGCAGTCTGAATGTTGCTACTGCAGATTTTCTTTGTAATGTAGTAATGTCATAAGCTTGTAGATTTTCCCATTCCTTTCCAGATGTTTTGGTGGTGTATTCTTCTCTAAGTTTATTGATGTATTTATTTGAGATAATTCTTTTGATAGAGTGAAAGGAAACTGGAGCAGAAGTTGGGTTTGAAACAATTTTGCTACCCTTCTTGGCTAGAAATCGGCTATTTCATTGCCTGTCACTCCACAATGGGCCGGAATCCATTGAAGTACAACTTTTTTATGTAGACGGGATAATGTTTTATCATTTTGTGACATTCGATAATTTTGATGCTTTTGGGTGTTGTGTCTCGTGTTATAGCAAGAATGGCTGCTTTGGAGTCACATAGAATTACAACTTTTGTAAATTTTTGGATGTGATATAAAAGATTTTGTAAACTTAAGAAAATTGCTAGAATTTCGCCATCAAAGTTTGTTGAATTTGTGTTTAGTTTACGATAAAAGGAAAAAAGTGGACATACTGCACCAGCACCAGTGCCACCATCATTTGGTAGGCTGGAGCCATCTGTAAAAATATGTATCCATTCAGGAGCTGGGTATCTTAGATTTATCATTTCCAGTGACATTTGTTTTAAAATATATGGAGGAGTTTCAGATTTCTTGATGTCTTCTGTTAAATGAAGGTTATATTCGATTTCCAAAAATTCTAGAGGGTTGTTTCTCATCTGCATATTTTCTTTTGAATGTGGAAGTTGCAATTTCTGTTTGATTTCTTGTACAATGCTTAGGAAGCTTTGCTGAGATTTTAAACATACTTGTGGTTTTCTTTGGGTCCAGTTATTATGGGGTAGCCTTAAAAAATTTTCATACTGTGTGACTGCTGTTTTTCTCAATTTCAGATGCTATGTTTGGGTTATTTGTTAAGATTTGCATGGCAGTGATTGGTGTTGTTTTAACGGCTCCTGTTATCAGACGGAGGATTTGGTTCTGCAATTTATTAAGTTTTTTCCACTTTAGTAGTTACTAGGATTTCTTCACAATATTGAAGTACAGGTTTTATGTACATTTGGTAGAAGGTGTTTAGGGTTTGTGTGTTGCAACCCCACTTTTTCCGCTACTAATCGTTTTAATAATGGTAACCTTGTTTCTATCTTTGTACATATATTCTCCATGTGTTTCTTCCATGTTAATTTTGTGTCCAGAGTTATTCCTAAATATTTTGCTTCATGTGTTTGAGTTAATAATTCACCCTCCAATTTCAGAGTGATGGGTAGTGGTTTCTTTCTTAATGTAAATAGTTGATATAATTTAATATTTGAGTTTGTATTCTTTAACATTCTTACCTCATATGTTTATTCTGTTGGATGATCGTTTCAAAGCTATTGCTCCACTTCAGCTTGTTCACAAAACTCAAATATTAAATTAAACCTCATAATGTAACTTCCTAATGATTTTAAAATAAATCAGGAATTTATTGGACAACATGTCGGGATTGTGAAAAGTTTACATAAAAAATAAAATAAAACCTGAATATCAGAATGAAGGGATGCCTTAGTTACGAAAAAAAGAGGAAATAGAAAAACCTGTAGCAGCTGCTCATGCTTGGTCAGAAAAGCACATAATTGAAGTAAAGACAGAATTGATGAAAATCTATGGAACTCACAATTTGGTAGAAAATCTATATTAAAAAATACAAAGACAAAATAATGAATTATGAAATTCGTGACAAAAAAAGATTTGATTTTGAAGTTCAATGGTTTTACTATCAGAGAGAACAGAGACAAAAGACTACCAACAGGCAGATGCCAGTTGAAGATGAGGAGAATGTTCCTTGAAACTAGACTAGAAAAGAAAAAAAAATATATGATGAAGTGTAATCTGATTCACTTACTGGATTTAATAAAATGTTTATTCATTTAACAGGGGACAACAACCCTCTGCCTGATATCTGGGATGTGGGTTCTGTCGCGCAGAATGAAGCTGCCTCCCCGAGCGTATACAGCTGCTACTGCTGTAGCTGTTATGGGCTGGACTCAGGTAAGATACTGTTATTATTACTATTATTATTATCATTATCATTAAAGGAGGGATGTATAGTTCTGTGCTGTTTTTGTTGTTGTTATTAATTATTATTATTATCATCATCGTCATTAAAGGATGAATATATACATTCTGTGCTGAAAACCCCATTTTTTAAAAATAAGTTCAAAATTTAATTTACATGGACAATATGTTTCCAAAATTTTGTGTCCAAGTTCCGTCTAAAATTATATATTTATTGTGGCCTGCACTGGCAAGTATAGGGATTTTTCTCTTCAAATAAAATTTGACATTTGCTGAGAAATGTTAAAACTAATATCTAAGATAGGAACTACAGGGATGCTAATAAAAAATATCCATCTATCTCTATAGAACCCATTGATTCATCACCACATGGACATAAGCTCTCCATTCATCCCTATCCTGAGCTAATGTTTTTTAATCATCCCCTGTATAATCTATTCCCTTAAATCATGGATGTTATTCTCCCACCTCATTCTTGGTCTACCAACTGTGTTTTCACTCTGGTTTTCCTACAAGAAGCTACCATGCACCTCTTCCATCCACGATACATGCCATATGTCGTGCCTATCACAGTCTACGAGACTTAACTGTACTTATTATACTTGGCGTCATATACATATCATGTAGCTCACTATTATGTAGTTTTCTCCTTTCGCCTCTCAGTTCATCTCTTTTTTGCCCAAAAATGTCCCTAAGAACTTTATTCTCAAATACTCATAATCAACCCCTTAGTATTACTTCCTTTAAATATTAAATAATGTTTTGAAAACTCTTCTAAGTTTTTTTTTAACTGAAATTTTACTTTGTTGAGGACAACCGAGTTCTCGGTTACATGTTTTAAGTTTTATTGAGTCTGTACTTATCTTACCTCAATTTAATGTTGATTTGTTATCAAACATTGTTTCGATTAGTCTTCTAATCATCATCATGGCCATGCTGAGGATTATTAGAAGGCTAATCGAAACATTCAATAACAAATCAACATTAATTGAGGTAATATAAATACAGACTCAATAAAACTTATATAAAAAAACCTCAAAATATTACTTCCTAAAATAGAACATGTTTTATTGTTAACCTTTTGTCTGAAAAATGTAAATGTATGGAGGCAAGATGTTTTACCATCCTATACATTAAAAAACAACATATGTTTGGTAGAGACAACTTTCAATTCAAAATATAAATATTTATTATTTTAATGATTTGTAACAGGCTGGCCTGTTTTTACGGCCCAAAAATGATTGAATTGTTAAATGTATTGTTTATTGCAGGTGACACTTGGTATATGCACACTGCTGTGGTATGTACCAGTAACACTGGCTGCAGCACATCAGTCTGGCTCTCTAGTCCTCCTCTCGCTTGCCGTGTGGCTGACACATGAACTTAAACACGTCAAGCGAATTGTCAAGTGAAGATTTTGTGAGTATTTGTACCTACTTACAAGGAGAGGTCACTCTGTACATTATCAAATTTAATGAGACACAGTCGCAATGTTGTATCACATATGCCATATTTACACATGTATAAGTTCCAATTTTTATTTAAATTTGTCATTCAGTGAGAAGTGATAAATTTAATATTAAATATTGAATTAATTTTATATTTAAATATTGATGCAAAATTGGGGCTAGGCTTATATTTGGAGCACTAATAATTTAAGGCATATTCTTTATGAAAAATAAGTTTTATTATTTGAATTATTACTTTGATGTATTATTGATCAATAGAATTAATGGATCTTTACACTTCTTACAGTTTAGCATTGATAATTTGTGGCTCTGTATTGTCATAGCAAAGTATATTATCCCATTTAGTACTTTTTTTTTTCATGATGTATAACAGTTGCAGAATATGGGGGTCAACATTTTGTTGCTCCTCATTTCCCATAATAACATCATCATCATCACTCCAGGGATTAGGCAATTGCCCAGTCCGACTTCATAATGCATCAGCCCAACGTCTTCTAGGTCTTCCAACATCACGTCTTCCTCGTGCTTGATAATTTCTTGCTAACAATGGATATCTCGCCTTACTCATTCCATCCATATGATCAATCCATTTCTGTCTGTAATTCGTGACCTTATCCAATAAAGCCCATAACACTTTCTCCTAATTTACACCACTTTCCCTCTGATCCCTTGAAAAGTGTAAAAGAGGAATAATACTATATAAGAGCAACAATATTGTAATTTTTCTCTTCAAATATAATATTGTACCTTATTTGAAGAGAAAAATTATTCGCTCAGACCGAGACTTGGACCCAGGACCCTTGGTTCTATAGACCAAGTGCTCTACCACCTGAACTACCTGAGCAAGTACTGATCTAAATGCAAATTTTTCTCTAAATACATTGTAATTCCCTCCCACCAAATGCTATGAAGCCTTTGCTTCTATCTTTGCAAATGGCGGCTCCTTTATTAAGAAGACATATTTGGGAATTATACATTACATTATAAATGTCAGTATGGCCTTTTTCGATGTTTTATTATTAATTTCATACATCTCATCATAATTCAGGGATTAAGCCTGTTGGCTCGTTCGGTTTCATGAAAACTAGATTCATATGTCTCAATGATGGATAAATCATATTTGAAGAGAAAAATTATGCGCTCAGGCCGGGACTTGAAACTAGGGCCCTTGGTTCTTTAGACCAAGTGTTTCTACCACCTGAGCTATCTGAGCAAGTACCGATCTAAACACATATTTTTCTCTACATATGTTGTAATTCACACCCACTCTAAATTCAAGTTGTAACTGCCACAAGTCCCAAATCCATTAATTCTCTGTGTAATCATTGTCAGTATCTCTGATGTTCAGCCTTCACACTTGAAAAATGTATGATAAATATAAAATCTATATAATAAATTTGGGAATTTTTAACATTATGAGGTTTAATTCATAAGAATTAAATGAATCGTGATTTCTTCTTACCTCATACTTCTATGTTTTTTAAACACAGCACTGCAGTATCAGCGACCATCATCACCATCCTCAGCTGTTTTCACGACTGTCAATTTTTTCTTTTGCCGGTAATTATCCAAACTGTCATCTTCATAAACATAAATAATGGATAAATTGAAAAATCAGCTATAGCAGCACATAGTTTATTAGAGCATCATAGAATTCAAAAAGAAGCAAAACTTTTGAAACATCTATCCAAACCTTTGGATTTAACAGTTTGGGAAAAAATATATATTCAAAGAAACCATACTAGGACCATGAACTTTGAGATTCCAGACGAACCGAGCTTGATTACAAAGTTCTTCAAAAATGCAACAGATGCCAGTTTAGAAAATTATTCATTCAAAAGAACACCAGATGGCAGTTTGGATAATTACCGGCAAAAGAAAAAATTGACAGTCGTGAAACAGCTGATGATGGTGACAATATGGGTCGCTGATACTGCAGTGCTGTGTGTTTAAAAAACATAGAAGTATAAGGTAAGAAGTAATCACGATTCATTTAATTCTTATAATAAAGACAAGTCTGGTTACTAAACAGAGTTGATGTGCGTGCATTCACATATGAGTAGTTAAGATTAGGTTTTAGTTTGAATTTATTTTTGCTACATTCTTACATTCTATGGTATTTATAAATTTACATTTTAAGAACATTTAAAAAATTTGTACTTAAATTACTTTATGGTTTCGGTTCTTAAAACTCACAAAAACAAATAGCATATCATTACTCATTAGATCAGGCTCGTCAAATGGTGCCGCCATAGCATATGCATTATCCCGATCCTGTTTGATATTTCTTATTAGAAATAACACAAACAATGTTACTTTGTAAACAATTTTGCATTTTTTATTTTTACTTAAGAAAATTATTACAAAAATGTTGCCAATATTTTTGTTGTATAGGTCTAACATTTCCAATGACTTTCTAATAAATAGCGATTTCCCATATTCATTATGTTCATCTAAAAATAGAATGGTTTTTAATAAATACTTACGAAATTGTGTAAATCATTTTAGTCAACTTACTAATTGATGAATTATAAAAAAAATTGAAAATAATTTATAGTTAGAGGCATCTGAAAAGTTGGCAATGTTCTTTTAATTTTCTTTTGAAGAGAGTAAGAATAAAACATGCTAAAATTGTTCACTAAGTAGCATTGCTTGTGTTTAGCTTTCAATTTTATTTTTTAAATGAATGGGTAAGGATAGGGTACTTTTCTTGCGATTGATCCACCATAGCCAGGCTCAAGTAGTACCGTGGTCATCTTAAGACGGCGCAGCAGTATGAAATTGCTTCCAAAATTTAACAGAGATGCCACTCTATTCGTTCTCTATGTCGTAAAACAACTGTTTTTAAGATAAAAAAAGGTAAAATAAGCCACATACACTTGTCGCACCACTTTGTCTTTGAAGCACCTAACTGTGAACGAGGACTACAGACTGAATTCAGTGTTACCAACATCAAAAATAATATTGCCAGTCACTTAAAGGTTTCAGTATTAGGTGTGAGACAGAAAGAAAGCTTGAGCCATTTACCCTCTTTGTCACTCAGCAATGTTTTTATTGAAAAGAAGCAAAGCTGTACTATAGAACTTTCTCCAAGCCTTAGAGCTGGAGCATAATACAATGGGACAGAGCTTAAGGTTATTTTGCTTAATGGGAGTGCATGAGGTGGAAAAATAAAATTGTCGGTACTTGTTATTTCGCCTAACGGGAGTGCATTGAGGGGGAAGTTTGTCCATTTCAATTAATTTCATACTAAGTTAATTTCCATAAAAAATGGCAAATAGGCATTGTAAGCTGAAATAGACATTTATAGGCAAAACTAACTTAATGGAAAACAACTCTATGGTCGTCAGGATAAACTTATATGAAGTCTCTTTTTCAACATCTGTAATTAGTAACTGTAGGCATTTTCCCTAACATCCAGTCTCTAGTGATGACACAACCATCAATTTTTCTTTGAAGGAAATTATTCCTGAAGTTGCCCATGGTTTGATATTTAGGTTTAAGGACCCTCCCTGTGCTTCATTATCATTTATCACCCATCATATCATAGGAGTCCACCGCTGTGGTCTTGAAGTAGCATACTGCCTTGTCGTGCAGCGGGCCCAGGTTCAATTCCCAGTTGGGACAGACTCCTAGGTGAGGTTTTTTTTTTTTTTGGAGTTTTCCCTCTCTTACAAGACAAATGTCAGGAAGCTTAGGGCCCAACGGTTCCTGAAAATCATCCGGCCATCATTATCATCCCCATCCTTCACCGGTGTGCAAGGCAACAGGAAGCTACCACATCCATAATTCCTTAGTAAAGCTGCAAAGCATGGCATGAAAATGCTATGATTGAGGTGAAAGACCTGCCCTCGGGCAGAATTACTATGGATGGATGGATATCATAGGACTAACATACTTCTTCCTTCCAGGTGGAAGTGTGTTACAATTCTACTGCTGTCAGAGGAGAAAACCAGAAATGTTGGAAGACAACTTTGTAGCATTGAACAAAATAAGTTATTGTTTTGAAAAAAAAAACTTTATTATCATGAAAATGTTTATTTCATTATAACATTGTCATTCTAAAACTAGTAATTTATAAATGAAGAAAATTTTGATTTCATTATAACATTGTCATTCTAAAACTAGTAATTTATAAATGAAAAAATACACAAAAATGCTTTTCTGACATAATACAAACAATTTTTAAAAGAATTGCACAAGATTTTGTTTTAAAAAACTCTATGAAATTGGGTTCCGATGAGTATTGCCATCAAGAGAGGGAATTAACTGAGATGCCTATTTGTGTGAATCACGCTTTCGCTTCTTACTGTCTCCAGAACCAGCAGACTCTGTAGATTCCAATGCTGATTCACTTGTCCTTTTCATTTGTTTCTCTTTCAACCGCTCAGATCTTCGAGGTATATTATCAGTACTTTTGGACTGAAGTTCCTTGTTACTTCTTGAATTCCTGAGATGCATTTCCCAAAATTGTGTAAAATCTAATTTCTTCATATCCAGTGTTTCATAGTCAGATGTCAGTCTAAATTGCCCATTCATTTCCTCTACAAATTCCAAAAGACAGACATATCTAATTTTTTCCTCAAGTTCTTTCTTTAGTTCATCCATATTTTCTTGCACAGGATAATGCTGACTAATATATCCTATAATATCATCAAAAGTCAGACTGTACTTCACAGAATGCAGCTTTTTCAACGACACTAATATCATCTGTGGAGTTATTTGCACCCAGATACCTTTTTGGGAGTTTTGTTCATCTCCAGAATTTGGCATTTTAATGTCTTCATTTTCATCCATTTTGTTTGTAATATTCTCATTATTTGTTTGTTTTTGCTGAATTTTGCTTGAAGAAGGTTGATCCATGAATTCGTCTATACTGTAAAGAGTATCACTTATACCTAAACAGTAAGGTTCTCTGGGTTCCAAATTCATATCAGAATCAAGTTTTGATCTTTCTTTTTGTTCTTCATGATCAGTCTGTTGAAAATCTTCTGTTATACTTTCTTCATTTCCTTCCCTCCCTGATCCACTTTTTGCCCAACAAAACATTTTCAAGGAGCTATTGCTGGTTACACTTGGCAATTTTTCTTTCATAAACTTCCTTCACCATGGTTTTATCCAACAATTCAGTACATTTTATTATTATAACAATTGCATATGTTTACATTATTTAAATTTTCTTAGCAACACTGCATGGTCTCTTATTGAATCCCTAGGTTCATGGCCATGCGGACATCAGCTCTCCATACATCTCTATTCTGACCTGATGTTTTCCAATCACCCTCTGTATAATCTACTTCTCTCAAATCATGGGTTTATGTTATTCTCCACCTCATCCTTCGTCTATCAACTGGGTATTTCCCATTTGTGTTACATGTCCTGCCCATCGCAGTCTACGGGACTTAACTATTCTTATTATATCTGGATCAGGTCAGGATTTGTGGGAATTTCGAAGTTCATAAGATTTTTTATCATTAAAATCCTTATATCTCAGAAAGAACAATGTGTGGTTTATCATGTTATTGCCCTAAGCCCTTCATATATATGTTACAAATACCCTATAGGTTCTAGAGAAAGTAAAAAAATGTTTCTTCTCTCCCATAACTAATTCCTGCAGCCTGGAGAATATTTTACAAATAATTAATTGTTGTCCATGGATGAATATGCATTGATAATAAACAAGAATGGATGGGTTTTTCCCCATAATCCCAAGCATAGAGAATCTGCCATGTCCTTTGCATTTGTTTCTGTAGTTACAAATTCTGCTACTATTGACTAAAAATGCCACCACTCTTTCCTTCATTATAGTTCAAGCAACATTTTTAGGTGTTTCTGTATACATTTTTCTCTATGCCTTCATGATGCTTATCATGTTGAACTCTAGTATTAAGTAATGTATCAAGCAGAGTGTTCCGCGCCATAGCTGAGTGGTTAAGGTAGGAAGCCTTGGCGCAGAACTACGGGATTTGCGCTGGTTCGAGTCTCCATGGGGGAAGAAATTTTCTCATGGTATTTCAGCCAATATGGGACCGGTGCCCACCCAGCATCGTGAGGCAATTGGGTAGCTACAATAAGTAGCAGCTCCAGGTTGAGGAACCAGCTATAACGGCTGGGGGACTCGACATGCTAACCACATGTCACCCCTACACTGGCTGTTGATCATCTACCTCTGTGATTGACACATGTGGATGTGAAGGGCCAGCAGCTGGCTGGTAAAAGGGCAACCGCTGAAAAGTGGAAAGACTCTCAATCGGATCAAGCAGAGTGGGTGTGCTGAATTTGCATTTCTACATGAATGAGTGGTATATAAGCCAGGAAGTGGTGACAATTTAACATATAATTTCTCTGTATGACGAAATTGTAACTGTTTGGGATATATTAGAATGTCAAATTACATACTAGAATTGAAATTAATAATTGTAATTGAATAATTATATTCATTTAACATTTTAAGTGTATGTAATGTAAGCACAGTATTTCAAAAGCACCCACATCTCCACAAGGGACGTATGAACAACATACATACAATTATTATTTGTAATTAAAATTTCACTTTGCACGTATGGGGAATGAAAGACTTGCATGGAAAGCCAGAGGGAAAACGCCCAGTTGGTAGACCAAGAATGAGGTGGGAGAATAACATTAACTATGATTTGAGGGAAGTAGATTATACAGGGAATGATTGGAAAGCATTAGCTCAGGATAGGGAGGTATGGAGAGCTTATGTCTGCGTGGCCATGGACCTACGGGTTCGATAGTGCCAGTGAGTAAGTGACTAAGTAATTAAAATTTCACTTTCTTATTTATTACAGAAGATGAGAAAACTGTACCTTAACATGGGTATGCAATGGCTAGATTACAATTATTTAAAAGTTAATTTAGACTGAATGGTTTAAGATATATAAAAATATTTCTGTATTTTTAAAGCTAAAAGAATCATTAATACAATTTTCAAATAATGTTTTTGGAGTAACAGCGATGATAGGAAATGGTGCATCTCGTTGCTGTAACCCACTGTGAATTTCGGAAGTATCTTAAAAACTGTTTGTCTTCTCTTTGTGCCATTTAGACACATTTGAGTAAGTCTAACTTCTTAGCAATTCCGAACTCTAGCAGGATATTATATATCTTCTTCTTCTTAATCGAATTGCATGTATTTTTGAGTCTACATACAGTTGATTCACAGTGCTATTATATTCCTATTTTTTTTTAATATCCGTCTTATACTAAAAATCTGATCTACTGTAGACCTATTTCTTCTAAACATTTTTTATCACCTATTAGGTCATCAATATAGGGAGTTATTGCCATTGTTATTTTAAAGAAAAGAATTCCTCAAAACTCATGGATGCAAGAAATAAGAACTGGAATGAGAACAAGAGGACTGGAGGACATAGAGTGGATGGATAGGGATGAGTTGAGAAGGAAAATGAAACTTTAGGCACAGAAAAATGTGTAAACATTGAAAATCCATAAATTAAATGAATTACTAGCTAAATTGAATTGTTCACTAAAATCAACTACGTATCAGCTAATTATGGTTGTATGGACAAGTTAAAGTAACAATGGGTCATATTTTATTATCCAGAAATTGCCATAATGCAAAAGGAACAATAATAATTCAGGAACAAAAATGTTCTAATGTTATTTTAGGGGTGTAAACATTTAACATTAGAGGCTTCAATTTTAGTATGTTCACTGGTTACAATTTTACTGCTGATGAAAATTAATTTCACCACTAACTTTAATCCATTCTTACATATAACCAGGATACATTGTTTTCCGAATTTATAAATTAAATAAGACACAATTTTAGCAACAAATAGTTTTTTTTATCTAACCACTTATAAAACTACATTCAATTATAAAAAGTAATGTATTTGAAAATAATATATACAATTACATAGCAAATTATAAATTAGCGGTATCTCAAAATATATTTAAATATCTGCAAAACAAGAACAAAGTTTTACTCAACATAGTCCTTCCAGTTCATAAATATCTATATGTTTCATTTTTAAGTCAGTAAAGTTTGCTTAGAAGATTTCTAATCCCCCTAAACTAGATTGACAGTGTAAAGACAGGCACTATATCACAGAAATAAGCGGAGAATGGTGCATTTTTCATCCCAGTAATGCTACCAACAGATTCTTGTATTCTCCAGCGCAGTCCTCCTGAAAATAAACCAATCACAATATTTTTAAAAAATTAATTTATATCTAAGTCAAAAAGGAAATGGGCCTCATGATGCAAATGCTTGCTACCCAGGACCACAGGTTTCAAATTGTATTATCCATTATACCATAATGTAGTCTGTTAAACAATACAGAACAATAAGAATCAAATGAATTGTGAATTCTTTTTACCTCATACTTCTATGTTTTTTTAAACACAGCACTGCAGCATCAGCGACCATCGTCACCATCATCAGCTGTTTTATATTAAATAAGGAACAAGTTGGAAGATCAGGAGTTTTGAACTAGCCTAAACCTTCTGACAGCATCATGAACCTGGGGTCAACTCAGCATCTAATGAAAATGAGTACTGTGTGTATGTTCTGGGGGTTAAGACAGCCGTCAAATAGGGCTGACATCTCTTGCCAATTCACTAGAAAAATGGGAGCCTTAACCAAGTACTAGCCCAAGAGCATTCTAAGGGTCGAATTTATAATCGCATTAGACCGTAAAAGGCGTTCTGCTGAGAAAGTTTTATCCTAATACATTTTGCTTACTCAGAAATCTATTCATGCGATAATAATTGTAAGCTACCTGACGAGGTAACTTAAGATCATAGCTCAAGATAGAAACTTATCATGAGAATCCCGAAGGGAACCGATGGTAACCAATGTAGTTTGAAACCTTGCCGCTTTATCCAAGATGTCGGACCTTGAAGACTTCGATCATGTTTTCGGTATACGCAGAGAAGAGGAATTTGATAGAGTCTACCAAAGAATTCAACTGGAAGAACAGGAGAATCGGCGTAATATTGCGCGATGCAGACGTCGTATACGGTATTATTTGCGGGATGCAAGCGTAAATGCGTTCCTCTATAGCAGACGAAAATAACGGAAGTGGTTTTATCGCTGAGAATTCTGGGTAATTTCTTGCCAATATTACAAAAACAACAACTTTCATGCATGACCAGTTTGTGGGTAGCTAATTCGATCTTTGCACTTGCTCACGGTAAGTCAGCTCACCAGTGATTGGAAGTAATTTGAGTAGAGACTAATGTATTTGCATACGACCCTAAGACCTGTAGTGGGAATCACTTTTTTACTTTCACATCTTCAATTACATCTCATCCTTCAATGTGGACTTTCCTTTTTTTGTTCTGTTTTGATACCTGCTGACATTAGTTTTTTTTTTAGAAGTGTGTAGAGGTAAGTACCTCAAATTGCATTATGTTTTGTTAGATTTAGTTAGGTCAGCTATAATTAGCTTACATTTTGAAAGAACAACTGAGGTAACATAACTGGCACATAACACAATTTGTAATTCTATTTTTTTTACCATCATTTATATCTATCTTTATGATTCATACTATTTATATCATGCATTCTAAATTATTTTATCTCCAGTTCTAATTAATTCTTTTTTGCTACTTTCCATACTTTTTTCTGATCAAAAACTGTATATATAAAGGTGAAATCATCTCACTATAGGCCTTAGAAGGCCCTTGGAATTGTAGGAGCTTAAAGCTCCCACCTTTTTAATCAGCACAAGTTGTGAACTCCACATGAATATGCCTTTATCCCCCTTGTCATTCAACAAACATCTTGTAGGCCCTACTCATTTCCATTAGAGGCTGAGCCTATCCTAGGTCCATGTTCCTGCCAGGAAGTTTAGACAAATTTTATAAATCTTGACTCCTTAAACCTCCAACTTCTGGCTTGTACCTTAACTATGCTAAAGCATATCCCAAGTATGTATATATATATATATATATATATATATATACTAGAAGTCCCGGCCATGTGTTGCTGTGGCTAAGGTATACGTTAAAAATTTAAATTAAGTTGCTGTCTTTCAGCCAGATTACTTAAAACTAATACTTGCACACGAAATTAATAATACTGAAAATAAAATAAACACTGAACATATTTAAATTATGAAATAATGAATATTTGTAATTCAATTGAAATTCACGGCTGCGACAAAAAGCACAGCCATCTGGATCTCTCTTTGTTAAATAATAAACCAATTACCCTACACCACCATCTGTTAGAATTGTATGGAACTCACAAATAATTTGCAATAAAAAAAAATGTGACTATAAATTTAGTTATAAATTACCCTAAGTCTCAAGTTGGATCAAACTGCTCACAGTGTGCAAAATTTTATTAAAATCGGTTCAGTAGTTTAGGATTCCATTGCAGACAAACAATGTGACACAAAATTTTTATATATTAAGATATATATGCGTGTGTGTGTGTGCATGTGCACATGTGTATGCGCGTGTGTGTGTGTGAGTGAACTATCAATTTGAACCGAAAGTGCGATTTTCGGTTTGCTATTGCAGTGCAGTTATCCTCCCTGAACAGTAAGATTCGTGAACTATGCCAATATCCTTTCTCTATGCATCTACCCTCACTCTCCTTTTTACCTCTCCTGTTGCGCTGTTTGTGCTGCGCATCTCCCTTTCTACCTCGGAACGCTCAAATACGCAATGCACATCAAGAACGTTATCATTCGATCGGAACTTTGAGTTAAGACAACGTCGTCTGGAGCACGCGAGTGGCGTGGTTTGAGTTTTGGGTCCAGAAGACTGGAGAAAGCCACCCTGGCTTGGACTGTGGTATGAATGTTGAGCGAAGTATGACATAGTATTTTATGTTAATGATTATTATTTACTTTTTGTGTTTAAATTTCCGTAATGATCAAGTATTTACATTTGTTATATTTTTCATCCATTTCAGACGTCTCGTTTATATTAAACATCATTTTTATATAAATCCCGGTTAATGTTAAAGTTATTTATGTACATGCTGCTGTTTGATATTCCTGTACTAAAACTTACTTATTTAGGAGATCATTCTAGCTTCCTTTATGTTCCTTCTAGCTTTCATGATTAATAACCATAATGATACATTCATGTTTAAGTGTTTAGGAAAGAAAGATGAATCAATCTTTGCCTCCTATGGGCCCGGGCAAAGCTTTTGTGATTAATAACCTCGGATGTTATGAACTCTACGCTAGTATATACAACGGAAACAAAAGACGATCCGAAAGAAAACTGCACAAATTAGTTATGGTTGTATGGACAGATTAAAGTAACAATGGGTCATGTATTATTTTCCAGAAATTACTATAATGCAAAAGGAACAATAATAATAATTCAGGAACAAAGATGTTCTAATGTTATTTTAGGGGTGTAGCCTGAATAAAAATTTAACACTAGAGGCTTCCATTATAGTATGTTCAATGGTTACAATTTTATTGCTGATGAAAATGACTTTCACCACTAATATCTAACTTTTATAGGAATTAATCACTATGAGTCCTTTGGCCAGCAACCAATTGAAGGGACTATTATTATGCTTTCAAATCTTATACGAGAATTTCCCAGAAGGATCGGAAAATTTTCTATAGGATCGTAACAGGCCTTGGCCTAATACTTGGAAGGAAGAAGAAGAAGGAGGTTTAATTTGTGGTGAAATTAAATGTTTCTTACCTCTCCTCATAAATATTTTCTAAGTTGATCGCGATTTCGAGACTGTAACTGTCTCATCATCAGAACTTTGTTGGCGACTGGTGTTATGTCGATCGGAAGAAACTCTTCTTCTTCCCTCTAGAGGGAATTTTATTCCGATCGACATAACACCAGTCACCAACAAAGTTCTGATGATGAGACAGTTATAGTCTCGAAATCGCGATCATCTTAGAAAATATTTATGAGGAGAGGTGAGAAACATTTAATTTCTCCATTTCACTACTAACTTTAACCCATTCTTACATATAAATTTCTGAATTTATAAATTAAATAAGACACAGTTTTAGGAACAATTTTTTTTTATCTAACTACTTATAAAACTACATTTAATTATAAAAAGTAATGTATTTGAAAATAATATATACAATTACATAGCAAACTATAAATTTAACAATATCTCAGAATATATTTAAATATCTGCAAAACAGGAACAAAGTTTTACTCGGCATAGTCCTTCCAGTTCATAAATATCTATGTTTCATTTTTAAGTCACTAAACTTTGCTTACAAGATTTCTAATCCCCCTAAACTAGATTGACAGTGTAAAGACAGGCACTATATCACAGAAATAAGCAGAGAATGGTGCATTTTTCACCCCAGTAATGCTACCAACAGATTCTTGTAATCTCCAGAGCAGTCCTCCTGAAAATAAACCAATGACAATATTTTTTTAAAAAAATGTATATCTAAGTCAAAAAGGAAATGGGCTTCATGATGCAAATGATTGTAAATGCTTGCTATACAGGACCATGGGTTTTAAATTGTATCATCCATTATACCACAGTGTAGTCTGTTAAACAATACGGAATAAGTTGGAAGGTCAGGAGCTTTAAACTGGCCTAAACCGTCTGACAGCATCATGAACATGGGGTCGACTCAGCCTCTAATGAAAATGAGTACCAGGTGTATGTTCTGGGAGTTAGACAGTCGCCAAATAGGGCTGACATCTCTTGCCGATTCACTAGGAAAATGGGAGCCTTATCCAGTACTACCCCAAGAGCATTCTAAGGCCTGTAGTAGCGATCACTTTTTACTTTCACACCTTAAATTACATCTCATCCTTCAACACTGATTTTTTTTTCTGTTTTGGTATCTGCTGACATTAGTTTTTTTTCTTTGAGAAGTGTGTAGAGGTAAGTACCTTAAATTCTTCTTCTTCTTCTTCTTCCTTCCAAGTAATAGGCCAAGGCCTGTTACGATCCTATAGAAAATTTTCCCTTATGGGAAATTCTCGTATAAGACTTGAAAGCATAATAATAGTCCCTTCGATTGGTTGCTGGCCTAAGGAAGGCAAGACCAGTGATGGGGCTGCCATCTTATAGCCTCTGGTCAGGCTTTTCTGGAGAAGAAAAGAAAATAAAGGAAAGAAGAAATGGAAAAAAGGAAGGACTCCCTAGCCCTCGGATGCCCTAATAGCGTCGGGGTCGAAAAAACAAGAGTTAACCAAGAGAGGTTAGATAGTAAAGTTAAAAGAGTGCAAAACACAAGTAAGTGGAAGAAATGTTTTGCACAGCTTGGGCACCTTGTGGTCGCCATCCACATATCCCCTAGATGAGGACCCCTGAGGGGGTATCTTAAATTGCATTATGTTTTGTTAGATTTAGTTCGGTCAGCTATAATAAGCTTACATTTTGAAAGAACAACTGAGGTAACATGACTGGCACATAACACAAGTTGCAATTCTGTTTTATACCATCATTTATATCTATCTTTGGACGATTCATACTATTTATATCATGCATTTTAAATTATTTTATCTTCAATTCTAATTAATTCTTTTTGCTACTTTCCATACTTTTTTCTGATCAAAAACTATATATATAAAGGTGAAATCATCTCACTATAGGCCTTAGAAGGCCCTTGGAATGGTAGGAGGTTAAAGCTCCCACCTTTTTTATCAGCACAAGTTATCAACTCCACATGAATGTGCCTTTATCCCCCTTGTCATTCAACAAACATCTACTCATTTCTATTAGAGGCTGAGCCCTATCCTAGGTCCATGTTGCTGCCAGAAAGTTTAGACAAATTTTATAAATCTTCACTCCTTAATCCTTCAACTTCCGGCTTGTAACCTTAACTATGCTAAAGCATACATATATATATATATATATATATATACATAATTTTAAAAAATCAAATGAATTGTGAATTCTTCTTACCTCATACATATATGTTTTTAACACAGAACTGCAGTAGCAGGAAACATCATTCCCATCTTCAGCTGTTGTGATGACTGTCGATTCTTCAGTCCTGACAACAGCTGAGGATGGGAATGATATTTCCTGATACTGCAGTTCTTTGTTAAAAAGCATAGATATTTGAGGTAAGAAGAATTCACGATTCATTTTATTTTTATTAAGAAAACCTCATAATGTTAAAATTCCCAACTTTATGATATGAATACATTGCCTTCTTTCCTCAGATTGCTAATCACATTCCACTACAGTAATTCAACCCCCCCTTTTTTTAATAAGCAGTCATTGGTGTTACAATCCCCAAAAATCAGGAAGACTCCAAAGGCTAAATGTTTGGCAGAGTATAGCTGGATTCACAATAAAATATTTTATGTTTCCCATTGATATCTGTGGAGGATGTCATGTTTAAACTACGCATTAAGAAAGGTACTTGTGAGAAATTTCATAAACATTGAAGCTGTCGAAGTGAATCTCAACGAATTCTTTACATAAAAACAAGAGACTTGGTACTGTCATGGGATAATAGACCTCATTGAAGGATGGCTCAAGACCATAGAATCCGATTGTATCTACTTTGAAGAGTAGTTTAATTTCTTGTCGGAAAACATTCTAAATAAAATTTTATTTAAAAAAAACTGCATTTCTTATGAGACAGTATCTATATCATGTAACTAATCTAGTGAAATGATGGACAAGCATCATACAATAAAATGTACATTTAATCTTAAATCATATCAAAATAATATCTCAATTTCATCACTAGTTGTTATGTTATATTTATTATTTTTACATCAAAGAGGATCAAATAATCCTCTAGGATTAAGTAGAAATGTTGATAAAATTCCCTTCCATCCTTACTTTTCCATTAAAGATACTTTTGGATTTATGATCCTCTGGTTCCGAGGATCATGGGTTTAACTTGCCTGGGTTAATGGATTTTTTAGGATGGAAAAATCCAAGACAGTACAACTGTAAGGCAGAACAAGCAATTTTTGTCTAGCCCGTGAAGTGAAGAAGAAAAATCCAAACAGCAACCCTCTGGAAGAGACTTTCAGTTGTGGGACCCAAGTTTGAAGATTTTCAGGCTTGTTAAAGATCCTTCAGGAAAATAAATGGGCAGGTAATCCACGAAGCACACAACTGTTGCAGTTACTGCAATTCATTCATGACCAAAGCACAGTTCAGTGGAAGCGAAAAAATATATTATGTACTCGATTAATATAATTACGTATTTAAAGCTATGTAGTCCCGCGCCGTAGCCGAGCGGTTAAGGTAGGAAGCCTTGGCGCAGAGCTACGGGACTTGTGCTGGTTCGAGTCTCCATGGGGGAAGAAATTTTCTCATGGTATTTCGGCCAGTATGGGACCGGTGTCCACCCAGCATTGTGAGGCAATTGGGTAGCTACAATAAGTAGCGGCTCCAGGTTGAGGAACCAGCTATAATGGCTGGGGGACTCGACATGCTAACCACATGTCACCCCTACACTGGCTGTTGATCATCTACCTCTGTGATTGACACATGTGGATGTGAAGGGCCAGCAGCCGGCTGGTAAAAGGGCAACCGCTGAAAAGTGGAAAGACCCTCAATCGGAATTTAAAGCTATATATGTTAACTATAGTTGATCAGAATACAGTATGTACCTACATATTTCTTCGAAGGTCAGAGACTAACTAAAAATTTGCATCTGTTTGAAACTGAACGATTCTTGAGAAGAAGTTGAATGTCAGTTACAAATATGGCAGCTGTCAGGTAGTTTATGTTAACTTGGTTATTTTAATTTAAATGTTTGATTTGAATTAATTTGTTTAATATTAACAATTATAATTTAATTAGTTATGACATACCATTGTAAATGTTAGTACAACCTGCAACATTAAAAATTAAAATGATTGTTGTGCATTAATTTATCGGTTTGTATCAAAGAGCAGATAGAGTTTGCCTGCACTCTTACACGTGCTACATGGAGTAATACATTCGGAAGTTAAATGTCAAAGTGTGCTTCTTACGTTGGATAGAGAATAGTTTTTGCCTAAACCCATTGACACTAATAATCAAACTAGATAAAACATGTGATATACCTATTGTAACTTAATATTATTTGATTGACAGTCAGACATCTCTGATAACTTTGCAACCTTGTATTGGAATACAAGTTTAGATACTTACAGTTGCATCATAAATAACTATTGTCAAATCATTCAACATTATAATAAATATGTATTTCCAAGGACCAAACCTTGTGTAACAACTTACCTGAACGCGATCTGCCAAGCTCTTCTCATACAATTTCTCATATTCCTGTTTGATGTCTCCCAAGTCTATCTCGGAGCGAGTTACAATTATACGGATCAGAGTTCTGTCTTTTGTTCCCATCCCAGCCATTGCATCGTGTAGCCTCTCAGCAAAGTACCCTGTTTTATTCTTCACAGATTTCACTGCAAACACAAAATACTGATTTTATCTTTTGGAAATAAATTTTTCCAGACAAGAAGAATACATAAAATATAATTAAAAAAAGAAAAATATATTCCATAAACCAGCAAAACAGGAGCATACATTTGCTGCATGACACACTCATTTACATCTGCTGTATTATTTAGTTGAAATCAGTATAGTTACATATGCAAGCTAGCTAGTTATAACAGAAACAGGGGACTTACCAATAGACAAATAGCCATCTTCCAAACTGCCAGCAAATTCACGTTTAATGGCTGTCTCAATATCATGTCCAGCGAGTTTCTCATATTCCCTGAAGATATGACGTAACTGGACGTAACTTCTAGACACAAGGACGGAGTTGAATACAGATTCATCAGTTCCCCACTGCATTTCCCCTGCTGCCATCAATGATTCCGCATCGGCAATGGCTTCTGCTTTGTCCACTTCATAACTCTCATCTCTGTTTGCCTGCAAATTAATTTCAACATCATCACTACAATCTTAAACTTACATTCACTTATAAATTAAGAAAGAAAAATTAATGTTTCAACCAGGATTTGAACTCTGGACCCCTGGGGTCCCGATTCAAACAATTTTTTTTCTTAAATTATATTCTATCCAGAATTGGAATGTATTAATTTAAATAAAAACATCAAAAATTACATTCAGTTAGTCCACAAGTCTGGACATTTTTCATAAAGCATGGATTACATTAGAAAAGATGGTGGACAGATTACATATATTAGACTCAGTTAAATTAGACAAATACATACATAGATTTATAGATGGACAGATAGGTACCATTAGGTAAATAGACACATAAATAAACTTAGGAGGCAGTCATACATATAATGAGAGATAAATATAGGTAGGAAGTTAGGTAGTTAGATATATAGATAGGTACAAACTCTTTAAAGAAAGCTACTGATATTAGTGTCACAATTAATATCTGAAAGTGAAAGGACTGTCATTTTGCTCAGAGACCTTTTTTCAGCAATAAATTTAAAACACAGGACCCATCAGCTTTACTTCCCTTCCAAAGGGATCTCAAAACTTTTACTCCTGAAAAAATTCATCGACATGGCCAGTTTGAAAATCCAAACTCCAGAACTAGAGGCAAACTTGGTAACAACTAGTCCACCAGGACAGACAGATAGATAAATAGGCAGACAGAAAAATTTTCGCTTAGACAGAGACTCGAAAATTTTTCTCTTCAAATATAATTTATCCTTCAGTGAGAAGTGTTAATTAATAATAAAAAACATCAAGGATAGATGAATAGTTGGATGGATGGATAGATAGATAGATATATACATATAAATGGATAAATTAATGGATAATAGATACACAAATAGAAAGATTGTAGTAATAATTCTCATGACCCCTACAAGGAGCATAGGGCCTCCATGAAAGATTTCCAAAGGACTATTTCTTGCCAACATCCTAACTTTACTCCAGTTGCTCATCATCCTTCTCACAGTGTTTCACCAGGTAATTCTGACATCTTTATCATCTGGTCATTCCTTGGGGATTACATTCCATAGCCATTTTTCCATCTTCTCTTCCCAAAACATGCCCAATCCATTTCCATTTTCCTTGGAAATTTCACATTAATTTGTCAATTTCTACAATTCCTTGTTGGAAATAACTTTTGGACACCAAGTTCCAGCATATAAAAATATATGGATGGATAAATAGATGTCCCATGCCATAGCTGAGTGGTTAAGGCAAGATGTCTTGGTGCAGAGCTACGGGACTTGCACTGATTTAGGTCTCAATGAGAGAAGAAATTTTCTCATGGAATTTTGGCCAGTATGGGACCGGTGCCCTTCCAGCATCGTGAGGAATTTGGGTAGCTAAAATAAGTAGCGGCTCCAGGTTGAGAAGACCAGCTATAACAGCTGGGGAACCCGACATGCTGACCACATGTCACCCCTACATTGGCTGGATGATCATCTACCTCTATGATTAACACACGTGGATGTGAGGCCACACTATGGAGTTTGTTTGGATAAATAGATAGAATGTCCTTGCCTCAGTTCCAAATATCAGAGGTTCAAAGCTGATTGGGATCGTTGGACTTTTCAGGGCATAAAAATCCTGAATTTGACTTTCATCAGAAAACAAGTAAAGCCAGAGAAAAAGAACAAAGGAAAATCTTGTAAGCCCATGTTTCCCTTAACACATATTTTAGGCACTCTCCCCCTATAGAGAAGAATTTGAACCATACTAATTTAGTTACACTTGTTTTCATATAGATGTCATTTGAGTGGTCCATGGTCAGTGTTCTGCCTCATACTGACATCTAGGAAACCAAGGTAGTACTAGGATGGGAAAATTCGGTAAATTTTGCTTAGAGGCCTTTTCATTCAGGCTTAAATCTTCAGACTCGGGACCCACGGCTTAAAGTCCCTCCCAGAGGACTTGCTCCTTGGATTTTTCCTTCCTAAAAAAAATCCATCGACTCCGGCCAGGTTTGAACCTGCGACCCTCGGGACCAGTGGCAAGGAGCATAGCCACTAGTCCAAAAAAAAAAAAAATACTTACAGTAAGGAGTGAAACAAGTAGCCTCTTGAAGTGGCCGGATGTGTCTCCTTTCAAATCACTCTCCAAAGGACTTTCATACACTGTAACACAACATTTATAATTAATTTGAGTCCATTTTTCTTTCAGAGCTAGGCCCCAGACCGGACAGATGAAATGATACTGATAGAAGTAAGGAAAACAAAATGTTGATGTAAAAAGGAAGTTGTAAGCTTACATTTTTCATAAACAGCTGTTATTGTACGAAGACCATAGTTGCTGAGAGTGCAGAGTATTTCAACAATGGCTTCTTCGTCTGTACCAATCCCACTGATAGCATCATGAAGTTCCTTAGCATAGAGATCAGGAAGTGATGTCATAAGGGAGACCACTGCATCTTCAAATGCTCCTCCCAGTTCACTTTTCAACTCCTTCACAAGATCCTGCACAAAATAATCACCATTTCTATACAGGATACTTTACATATTTCAGCAAATAAAAAAATGTACTAAAATTTAAAATAAAATTCTTTTTACCTCATCTCATATCCTATCTTCTAATTAGACTGGTTTTGTAATCTTGGTTACATCTACAGCAGTTACATGACAGAGCATTGGTCTTGTAACTACTGAAGATGTAACCACTAAAGTTACAAAATTAGAAGACATATGAGGTGAGACAAAAATCATTTTATTTTAAATTTAAGCTCATAGTGATATTTCCTATAATAGTTCAAAAACGTATTGTTAAAAAGGACTGCCCCACAAAAATTAAGCCTTGCTAAAAATTAAGCCTTGCCTAGTTAAAATTTAAATCTTGCCTTGTTAAAAATGAAACTATGCTTTGCTAAAATAAAACCTTGTTAAAAATGAGCTTTCCGATATAAAGTTAATTCAGTAAAATGGGGAAGTCATGTAAAATAGAAGTCACATTAAAAATAATTCTCTTATTGAAAAGAAATTGAAACGGGACATTTGTGGTAGAATGTACACAGGAGTAAAGTAAAAGGTGTTCAGCATTTTCAATACAAATCAGGCCGTACACAATCGATAAATTCACGACTCACGAAGTGAGGAGTGAATTTATCTAGATAATTTGGAAATCAAGAGTGGCATTTGTTAGGACTATTTAACGAATAAAATTAATCACAAATCATTATTTAACTATAGTTATTTTTAAATACATATATATTTAATGTAAACAGCAATGTTTGAAAACAAATGAGAAATGATTGGTACGCTTCATTTGCTTCTTTTATTCATCACTGCAACCAGATCATATTATTTATTGCCAAAGGATTGTAATGTTGTAAGAATGCACCCTACTGGAGAAATTTATAACCAACGTTATAGGTATTAATTAATTTCTGATGTCCTATTGTAAATATGTCAATTATATTTTTCTGCAATGTCATTTCCTGGAAAATAATTTGTTTAAGAAAGTGCAAACAGTGGTTTCTTTTTTTTTTTTTGTGGTATAATCAATTGTTACAAATGTTTTTATATTAACTCTCGCATGCTCTTTCTGTTGACATTCATGCACTATACATACAATCTGGTAGCCGTATTTCTTACAGAGTCAGTCACTGCAAAATAATGCTATGACCTATTCAGAATGTTTAAAAGGAGGTGCTTTCTTTATTATGATAAACTTTAGTTGGTAAATTCTAGGCAAAACACGACTGTGATTGGTTGTAAATAAAAAATCATTGAAATGTGATTGGTCAGTGACTCCCATTTGGGACATGAGTTAAATAATCACAATTATTTTATATATTGTTCAGGAATAAAATTTTATTTAAAATTTCCTGACATAATAATGACTAGTTCAGAGAGAATAGTTCACAAAATGAACTAGGTCAACAAGAAATTCAAACTGGTAATGCACAAAATGAACTAGGCCAATAAGAAGTTGAAAACTGATAACTAACTGGCACTATTGAACCCATAGTTCATGGATGCACAGACATAAGCTCTCCATACATTCCTATTCTGAGTTAATGTTTTCTAATCATCACCTGTATAATCTACTTCCTTCAAATCATGGTTAAAGTTATTCTCCAACCTTATTCTTGGTCTACCAACTGGGCATTTTCCTACAATAATCTTCCATGCTTCTCTTTCATTCCCCATTTGGGCCACATATCGATGGTGGGCAAAGAACCCTCATAACTCCATTTTGGTAAATTTTACAGGAGAAACAAATAACTGTTTTAAATAATTATGAAAATTGATAAGCAATAGTTCCAACACATTATACTACAGAATACAAGTCAAGACATTAATAAATTTGAAGTCCATGTTCTCAACAGGTTATGCATCACATATTTCTGTGCTGGCTACTGGAGTTATGTGGTTTTCAATGACTGATGGAGTTACGAGGTTTTCATTGCCTGCCGTCGATATCCTGCTCATCAACCTATGAGACTTATCTGTTCTTATTATATCTGACTTCCTATAAAGATCATGTAGCTCAATATAGTTCACAAAATTAAGTAGGTCAATAAGAAATTAAAAACATACAGTTCACAAAATGAACAAGGTCAAAAAAAAAAGGATAGTACCTTTCCATAAAGTGTCTTGAATGTCTCAGCAATCTCCAACCTCTGCACCACACCACGCTTGGACAGAATGTCGACTATTACCTGCTCATCTGTTCCAAAACCTTTCATAGCAGCTCTCAGCATTTCTGCATCTGCATTTGAGTCAAAAGGCTCAGCTGGGTAGACAGTTGGAGTGCACTGGAAAAATATTAAACATGTCATTCTAATACAACTATAGAATATTGTGATATGATGTCCGTAAGTGATTTTTACTGGATCAAAGAAATGTTTGAAGAAAAAAGACAGTCAAGAATCACTAATATACTTAACACAGTGTATTATATACTATTTTTTCTTATTTCATACAATGTCTCATTTCAATAATTATCTTCTTGTAAGCCTATGTTTCCCTTAACAGAGATTTAGGCGCTCTCCCCCTACAGGGAAGAATTTGAACCATACTAATTTAGTTACACTTGTTTTCGTATAGATGTCATTTGAGTGGTCCGTGGTCAGCGTTCTGCCTCATACTGACATCTAGGAAACCAAGTTAGTACTAGGACGGGAAAATTCGGTAAATTTTGCTTAGAGGCCTTTTCATTCAGGCTTAAGGATCTTTTACGAGCCTGAAAATCTTCAGACTCGGGACCCACGGCTTAAAGTCCCTCCCGGAGGACTTGCTCCTTGGATTTTTCCGTCCTAAAAAATCCATCGACCCAGGCCAGGTTTGAACCCGCGACCCTCGGGACTAGAGGCAAGGAGCATAACCACTAGTCCACCGCGGCCGATACTTGAGTAATAATAACTTAACAAAAAAGGCCAAAAAATGGAATGAACTGTAATATTCATAAAATTAGTTGCAAATTTTGCCAACATATAAAATTATAAATTAAGTTTGTAATGGTTTATTTGTAAGTAAAATAGAGAAGGTAATCAATACAAATAATGTGGACATAAATAATTCATTCATTCCATGCAGTAGCCTAGTGGTTTATGCTATCATGTTTTGATGCTGAACTCAAAATCCATGGGGGAGAAATTTTCTCGTGGAATTTCGATCAGTACAGGAACAGTAACCACCCAGAATCGTGAAGAAATTGGGTAGCTACTATAAGAAGCAGCTCCAGGTTGAGAAATCGGCATTAACGGCTGGGGAACCCAACATGCTGAACACATGTCACACCTATACTGGCTGGTTGATCATCCACCTCTGTGATTAATATGTTGATGAGGTCAGCAGCCAGCTGGTAAGCCCATATCATCGGTACTTATTTCATTTTAGGGTTAAATAAATTATTTCACTAAATAGACAAGTGCAAGGACAATATTCATATGAATGTTCCATCCATCCATAGTAATTCTGCCCGAGGGCAGGTCTTTCACTGCAATCATAGCATTTTCATGCTATGCTTGCAGCTTTACTAGGGAATTGTAGGTGTGGTAGCTTCCCATTGCTTTCCACACCGGTGAAGGATGGTGATGATGGCCATATGATTTCAGGGACCATTTGGGCCTTAAAGTTTTCCTGACATTTGTCTTACAGGTGAGGAAAAACCCCGATAAAAACCTCACCCAAAAAAACTGCCTTGACCGGGGACCGAACCCGGGCCTGCTGCGTGACAAGGCAGCACGCTACCTCGAGACCACAGCGGTGGACCATATGAATGTTAGGGAACTGAATATCAGATATATGAATTGGATTCAGTTGGTTGAGGATAGGGAGTAGTGGAGGGTAATGAATATGGCACTGAACCCACAGGTTCCAAAAGCCACAGAGTTAGTTTAGTGATTGGATTAAAGACTATTAGAAAGGCCTAGATATAGATGTGAAGATAATATTCAGATGGATGTCAGTGAACTATGTATCACAGATAGACTTGCCAGTGATTAAACAACCAGAAGGAAGTGTTGTAATTAGGTTTAACCCAATTGATAAAACTTACCACACACAGGAAACCACGAAGAGAGCAAATATTATTCTATGAATTTCCCAATACTGTTTATTTTCTTAAAACAAGTGGAAATTTTCATTCATGATAAGGAATGGATTTTTATGTTCTAAAAGCTCGGATTGCAACAAATTACTTTTAGTGTCATGTTGGTCAATGTGATAACATAGGTCCTGCTAGAGCCAATTGCCAACATGTTTGCTCACAAATAAGGGGGATTCTATCCCTAGAGTCCACTTACATTAGTGGGCAAGTTACAGTGAGAAAATGGGCAAGTTAGGGTGAGAAAATGGGTGAGTTATTGTATAGCTGGCTTAACTTGGCAGAGAGAGAGACGGAGATACAAGGGTAGATTGTTGACCACTTTTAGTCCAGATACAAAAGGAAAAAACCCACCCTGTTGTCAGTTTTCCTCTTCTCCCTTTCCCCTATTAACATCTGGTGAAGAAACTCTGACAACACTGGTGCGAATGAGAGAGGTGAGTACAGTTGTCTCATTCTACAAATTTCTCGTAAAGTTAAACCAGAAAGACTTAGTACACCAGATTAGTTTAGCATTCACCTGTTTGTTAGCAGGTTTTTGTGATAAGTTGGCTACACTATTTGATCAATGACTAATATACATTTTACATTGCAAATATGGTGATTTTAGATTATTTTGAGCTCAACTTTTCACTTTATTTTAAGGCGTTTTCCACATTTTTTAAAGAAAAAACCCAACATATATATCTCTCTCATGTAATTATTCTCATACTGCAACAATGAATTGTGTGCTTTTTCCGTTTTTTTTTATTTTATGTTGGTAACATAGAATCCTCGAAAAAAAAAAAAAAGTCATTACTCACTATACTATGTTGCAATCTTATTGTATTGTAAGCCCATGTTTTCCCTTTACAGAGATTTAGGCACTCTCCCCCTACAGGGAAGAATTTGAATCATACTAATTTAGTTACACTTGTTTTTGTATAGATGTCATTTTGAGTAGTCCGTGGTCAGCGTTCCGCTTCATACTGACATCTAGGAAACCAAGGTAGCACTAGGACGGGAAAATTCGGTAAATTTTGCTTAGAGGCCTTTTCATTCGGGCTTAAGGATTTTTTACGAGTCTGAAAATCTTCAGATTCGGGACCCACGGCTTAAAGTCCCTCTTGGAGGACTTGCTCCTTGGATTTTTCCGTCCTAAAAAGTCCATCGGTCCCGGCCGGGTTTGAACCCGGGACCAGAGGCAAGGAGCATAACCATTAGTCCACCGCGGCCGACATGTTGCAATCTTAACTTTTGTGTATAAATTATTGAGCTATCACCAAGCTTCCTGCTAGTATTGAGTACTCACTCTACCTGCTGCCTGTGCCATTGGAACCTTGAGTCAATGGAGACTGGTGATGTAACTTTATTGTATAGAAGTCCCACGCCCTAGCCAGATGGTTCAAGGCATCATATCTCAGGGCAGAAGTGTTAGTCCCCATTTATTTTCTGATGGAATTTCGAGTAGTACGGGACCAGTTTATCACCCAACATCACGAGGAATTTGGGTAGATACAATAAAGAGGCTTCAGGTTGAGAAAGCCAGCTTTAATGGCTGGGGGACCCGACATGCTGACCACATGTCATCCTTATAGTGACTGTATGATCCTTCATCTCTGTGATTAACACATGTTGATATGAGGTTGGTAGGTTCTATGATTAATGCACGTGGATGTGAAGCCAGCAGAAATCTTGTAGGCAAAGGGTCCTCTAGACCTATCAAGGGCATCTTGTGCCATGGAACTTTTTTATGGTATAGAAATGATACTCACTTGTCCTGGGTAGTACTTGCTGGAACTCATCTTCAAGTGCTGTACTTCTGATATTTATCTGCAAACAAGATTTTTAGTATTACCAATTATTTTATCAAATTTACTTTTTTATACTTTCATAGAAACTCATATTATTACACCCAAGTAACAAGCAATTCGTCTATTTATTTATCTTCAAATTATTATTATTATTATTATTATTATTATTATGCTATAAGGCAAAACTCAATTTTAGAATTTATCCAAGAAAAGCAGCTAAAATGGTACGGGCACATTAGGCAAATGGAGGATGAAAGATTACATCATCAGGAACGAAAAGAAAAGGATGACCAAATCTCACGTGGATCCAAGGTATTAGAGAAACTTTGAAGGGCTGGGAAATAGAGGAAGAAATGTGTTATAATAGAGACGAATGAAGGAAAATTATAAAGCGAAATTGAAGACAAATCATTGGTGCCGGAAAAAATGTATCAACATTGTTAAAACCGAAATATATATATATATATATATATATATATATATATATATATATATATATATATTCAAATTCCGACATGTGGCACTAATGGGGAATCAAAGAGACATGGAAAATTTGTAGGAAATCAAAAGGGAAAGAGCCCAATAGAATGAAGTGGAAGAATAACATTAACGATGATTTGAAAGAGGTGAATTATACAGGAAATGATTGGAAAATATTATCTCAAGATAGGTTAAGGCGCTGCCTTAAAACCCCGGGTGAGTTTGTTACGATACTATAGCTTGGCAGCGAGCCCAGTCTTACTGTTTATTCGCTATAGAATTCTATAAAGTAGGCCTAATGCTCCCCTCCCAGTCAAGTTTGTCTTGGATTCCCCATGATCACGTGATTTACTTGTAACCTTGGGAGACATTCAATTACATTAGTATTGTTCATTGATATATCAGCTTCATCTTGAAATGTTCAATTATGACCCAAATAATTAAATGCATTTACTCGTTCCAAAATTTCATCATCCAAAACAATTTTGTTAGGTATAGGGTATTTCCCACAAAAGGCCATCACTTTAGTTTTCTTTGTATTGATTTCCGTCTCATAGAATTCCAAAAGTCATGCTTCGTTACTGCCTCCAAGGTAAAAGATTGCTGGGACGTCCAAAAAAGCGCTGGATGGAAAATTCCTCTTTGAGACCGTAACAGGCCACACGGCCTAATACTTGCATGGATGATGATGATGATAGTATTGTTCATTATTACGCAGCTTTGTTTTTATGGTGATAACTTCAGTTGAAGCTTGGTGCAAAAGAGCGACAGAGGGGAAGACAGGTCCGTAGTAAGAGATATACATTCAAAATAGAAATGTATTAGCACTGCATTTTGTTCGCTCCCAAAATATGGTATTGTTGGTATAGTTAAAATGTATTGTCCCATTTATGGAAGAGTGCGAAATTTCATTTTAAGTAATCATAATTGCACTTCGGAGTATGACGTAAACCTTTTGTGTGAAGTACTCATTTTTATACATGTTTTCAGGACATGTGAATGCGTTAATTGCTATGTCATGCATGTTGGAATTGTTAGAGTAAACTTTAAACCAGGGGTGATAATTTTCTTTTGGGTAGCTTTTGGCGCTAATGATAGTATTTAACCCTTAAATTGGCAATGTATCTTATAGCATGCATCACTTGGTTTAATTAATTTAATATTTTTAATATTATATACAGAACGTAGAAAAATATATTTCAAGTTCTGTTACAAAGCATTTTATTATATGGGTCCGAAACCTGGACAGTAAGTAAAAAACAAGTCAACAAGCTGTTAGCAGTAGAAATGGATTTTTGGAGGCGATCGACAAGAATTTAAAGAAGGGATAAGGTCAGAAACAGCTCAATAAGGGAAATTATGCAAATTGAAAAAAGTTATGCATGATTTCGTTTTCTCTGCGGTCCGACACATTTAAATAACTGACACGATAAGTTGATGTTTTGCCAAATTAAGGTTTAACGCCACGCTTTTTTTTTTTTTTTGGCAACTCAGTTCATTAGAAACACAATTCAAATATGGGTTGAAAGGATTGACAAATGTTCCCCAGAGGCCTCTTATTTCAAGCTCAATATTCTTTTACGTGCTGTAGGTAGATAATATTTTATTTAACGACGCTGTTTAACAACTCAGGTCACTACCATCATTTTAAATCTGGTGTGAGAAGGCCTTACTGTGATTGTGGATATAAGGGTAGCAGCCAAAGGTCTTCTAGACCTATCACGCCTTGGTCTTGACGTTAAAGCGTCTATAAATAAGACAAAGCACTAATGAATGCGACTTCTACTGTTAAATATTTTTTCTCGCGAACTAAATGTATTCTATGACATTGATATATATATATTTTTTATCTGACGTTTCTATCTTCTACATTTCATATTTCAATCGTTAAATCTAGATTAAATCGATATATTTTGTAAATAGTAATTATATTGTAGACGTAACACATATTCTTATGTTTATTGTAATTTAGACGTAAGAATTATTTTTGTATTTTTTAACCTGGTTAAGTGGTAGATAAAACCTTAACTCTGCCAGGTAAAATAAAGCTAATTATTATTATTATTATTATTATTATTATTATTATTAGTATGATTATCATCATCATCATCATCATCTACCTTCACATTGCAGAGGCCCTAGCGCCTAAATAAAGTGTTTCTGGGCATGGGTTATAAATGTAATTTTGTTATGGTATGCATCTACTACCTCAAAAATCATGGCGCGACAGGCCTAAAGGCTTTGGTCGACTGCTGGCTTCATGTCCACATGCGCCATTTACAGAGGTGCAGGATCATTCGTCAGTATAGGAATTTAGTATGTCGAGTCTCCCAGCCATTATGGCTGGTTTTCTCAACCTGAAGCTGCTACTTATTTTAAGGTAAAAGATAAAGTGATCTCACTGCAGACTTTAGAAGGTCCTTGGAGTAGTAGAAAGTTAAAGATCCCACCTTTCTAGACAATCGGTACTTGATGTCAGCACTGCGTGACGGCCCTAGAACAAGCATTCGGTACTATTTCCATTAGGGTCATGGTGATGCCAGAATGTTAAAACATCCTTACCTCACCGGGACTCGTACCCTAGATCTTCCGGCTTGTAGCATAGTGCCTCACTACTGTCTATTGGAGAAGCATAATTTATTCTAAATTATTTTTCATCATTCGACATCTTGCTATTTTCGGGAAGAAATCCTTCTCCAAATAATTCCACAGCTTATAGTCTTATTTCTTATACAACCTATGTATGCACATTTATATAATACATTCCATGACGCATTTTAATCTCTGGACTTACGGTACTTCCACGTGTAAAATACCATCCGGGCCTCCACAGTGCAAGACCTGTCGGGAGGATGGACTTAAAAAAAACTATGGATCACACACACTTTTTTTATCACGTAGGACATGGAGTCCTCTCCGAGAAAAACACAAGATGAAATGCATATTCATACTAACAAGGCGAATATGATGATGATGATGATTCTGATCGTCAGATGATGTTTGGGGGATGCTTAGAGTTTCTTGATATTTGTCTTAAAGGTGAGGAAAACCACGAGAAAAAACCAAGGGAAGAAAAACCCAGAAAAAAAAAAAACATTCAGGAAACTTGTCCCGACCGCGGATCAAACCTGAGATCATGCGGAGGGACCACGTTTATATAATTTTATACTCACACGTACACAACGAACATTTATAATGCAAATCTGTCAAAAACACAATAACATGGCTGAGAAAAAAGAAGAAAAAAGATAAATTACATTCAACAGAAATTGGCTTCTGGCAAAAATTTCAAGGAGATAAAAATTGTAAATACGGTACTGTAATGTTATAAAGAGAAAATATAAAAGTCCAAGAATCTCTAATAGAAACTGTTTAAACAGCTAAGATGATTTGAACAAATGAAAAGGATTATGATAGGCAGATTATTAAAGATGATTTATTAATGGAATCCGGCAGGGAAGAAAGAAAGGAAGACCAAAACTAGAATGGAAACAAGTAGTCCGAACAATGGAAGAAAGGGGCGTGGAAAAATAGAGAATAATGGAGATTGCGTATAGAATCTAAATTGGGCACTTGAAATTGCCGAAGGTATTGTAAAACTTTATATATATGTTCACACTTTATATTTTACGTATCACTGTACTTACCTTTACGCTCTAATAATTCCAGACACACGCACAAACAGCTAGATTTGAAATGAGAATAATGGCTTCCTCTCGCTGGATATATAATGGTGAGAATATTAGGCAAGGCCTTTACTCACTGTCACGTCCTGGAAATCATGACTCACCCAACTTGTTTACGGTCATCACAATTACGTATACTATACATTTAATCATCAATACATACCCTAAATACTTCCTAACTATACGTATATTCTACAAGTTAATTGCTCAACACTTTTTAAAATTCTTATTAAAGCACACGTTGAGGTTATGTAATAAGATATTAATATACAATTGGTGCCTGGCAATTCAGGTCGTCCTCAACTAAATTATTAAACTTGTTTAAAGAATTCCACTTTGGAGGCGTTTGCACCATCAATTTGACATGCAGAAAGTATGAGTTAAAATGCCGAAGATGAAACATTGATTTTGAAAGGCCTCCATATTTGAATTTCTGGATGAAGTTAATAATTTAGTTGAAGACGATTGACTCACCAGGTACGAATTTTATATTTAATATCTTAAGTTAATTACGTTATCAGCAATTTCGTCTATCACTATTGTTAAATTACAGCTTATAAAGTACATTTTTTCTCTCCATTTGTTAAATGGATTTGTTTTAAAATTTTTAGAAGATAGTTATGAAATCATTGTGAACAATTTAACTCAGTGATTTATCTTGCAGGCGATTATTATCCTAATTAATCTTGTTTCAAAGACTTTTAAGTACATCTAATCGGCCGCGGTGGACTAGTGGTTATGTTCCTTGTTCTGATCCCGAGGCAGGGATTATTCTAATCCCTGCCCGAGGTCGCGGGTTCAAATCTGACCTCAGTCAATGGATTTTTTAGGATGGAAAAATCCAGGTAGCAAGTCCTTCGGGAGGGACTTTAAGCAGTGGTTCCCTCTGAACATTTTCATTCTCGTAAAAGATCCTTAAGCCTGAATAAAAAAGATATCTAAACAAAATTTGCCGACCTTTTTCATCCTAGCCTACTAGTTGCCTACTAATATCTATGTCAACGGAGTTGATAGATGGGCGTCATTTTCATTTACTACCCCCACTACTGTAGGGATGCATACAATAACTAGGCCAAAGCTAGGAATGTGGCTGTTACCAGTTATAAACCAACCACCCCCAAAGCTTGAAAACCAGAAAATCATCATCATCGTCCTTTCAGGTATTAGGCCCCAGTGGCCCGTTACGGTCTCCCGCCATCTCCGAAAAGGTCGACCCACAGATCTTCATGCCTCGAGGAGAAACCAGAAAATAAAATATAATTTATCCTTTTTTTTTCAGAGGATTTTTGTAAAAAAAAATATGATAGGCCTATATAGTTTATAATACAAAACACACAGTTGTAGTATGATAATTTGCGGGATGGCAGACCGGCGGAGGGCCATCTATTGTTAATAGAGCAGTTCAGTATTGACAGCACAAAAAACGTTTGTCATTCTCAGTAGACTGGTCTTATTTCTAGCAGTGTGGTGGATTTTAGAATTGTCTTGAAAATTCAGTTAATACATAATTTATTTAGTAGAATTGAGTGTTTAGTTAGCGTTTAATAGGTTGATTTTATACATTTTTTAAAAATATTTAGATAATAATAATTTTTTTAGTAATACTTAGTGCTTAGATATTGTGTAATAGATATAAGGAAAACACAGTTAAACGTTTGAGTGTATATATATAAATTTTAGTTTCGGTATAGGCCTACATGTGAACATAATTTAGACACAGTAGAAGCTGGGATTTAAATATGCATACAAAGGAGATGTTAAACAAGTAGAAACAAAACAAAAAAATGTATATTATGTATAAAGTTTTAAAAATAACTATTATATATTATATATTCCACCGCTGTGGTCTCGAGGTAGCGTGCTGCCTTGTCAGGCAGCGGGCCCGTGTTCGATCCCCGGTCGGGGCAGTTTTTCTGGCTGAGGTTTTTATCGGGGTTTTTCCTCACCTGTAAGACAAATGTCAGGAAAACTTTAAGGCCCAAACGGTCCCCGAAATCATTTGGCCATCATCATCATCATCCTTATCATTATCATCATCATCCTTCACCGGTGTGGAAAGCAACGGGAAGCTACCACACCTACAATTCCTTAGTAAAGCTGCAAGCATAGCATGATAATGCTATGATTGCAGTGAAGGACCTGCTCTCGGGCAGAATTACTATGGATGGATATATTATATTACTATTATAAATTTTCGATTTGTTCAGTATATAATCCAATATAATTTTATTTTCATAACGTAATTTAGAAGACTGATGTATTTGTACCTGTTAGTGGAGTGAGTGAAGGGAGGATCTCTATCAACTGGTTTGAAATAGAGAATAGATGTCTCACTGGGTCAGTACGTTCACCGCATACCATTCATGACATATTAGGGAAGTAAGCGTAACTAAATTAACTTGGTCTAGTAACGCCTAACGAAGGAAGGCTAAGGTCCAACATTAGGCTGATATGCCATTGTAGATTAAGTAGCATACATCTGGAATGTCATATAGCACCAAAGTTGAAACACTGCTTATAAGTGCACGTTTTCTCACCATCAACTGAATGGATTCGTTTCAAATTTTCAGGCGATATTTAATGAATCCTTCTCCACATTTATTTTAAGAGATTACATCCTAATCAGTGGATAATAAACTATAAACTTTTGTAAATTATGATACCTTATATCTGTAGACTTAAAAATTAGGGCAAAGAAGATTTTTTTATGTGGCAAAAATTTGTTAGTTACATGTTATAAAAATAATAATGATGAGGAAGCCATGTTAATAAAGGGCTATTCAGAAAGAAGGAACAGACTTCAAATATTTATTTCTTCCAAACTACAAAAAAAAAATAGAAACACCATTCCAACATTCCTGGAAAGAGTAAAGATTGAAGTTCTGACCACGGCCGCATTGACGCTGTTGCTTGTCATGTTGATTGATTGTATTAAAATGGCCACACAACAGGACCTAACCCCGTGTGATTTTTGCCTGTGGGGTTACGTAAAAGATGGTTGTTTTTAATCCCCCCTATACATGACACTCTTGAAAATCTACGACATTGAATTGTTGAAGCTGTGATTTCGATAACTAGAGACTAGCTGATTCGTGTGTGGGAAGAAATGAGCCACCATTTTGATATTTGTCGTGTAAAATACCCGGTGTTCATATTGAATGCATAAAATAGTGAAATTTGAAGTTTTCTCTTTCCAGAACCTTTGGAATTGTATTTATATTTTTTGTAGTTTGGAAGAAATAAATGTTTGAAGCGTGTTCCTTCTTTCTGAATAGCCCTGGATAACAATAAGATAGCCGGCTGGTAGACCAAGGACTTCATAGGCCTGTCGCAGGGATTATTATTATAATCCCTGGGCCTGTCGCTCCATGGAGTTTATTTAATACAAAATACCTAGCTGCCAGTTGATTTTTAACTGCATAGTTTTTCTGACGATAAAGTGATCCCACTACTAGCCGAAGGAGTCCCCTGGGTCTTGGGATAGCAGGAGGATAAGGCTGCCATCTTTCTAGATAATCGGCACGCTGAAGTGTGCCACGTTCAGATGGTATTCAGTCGTAATAATAATAATAATAATAATAATAATAATAATAATAATAATAATAATAATAATAATAATAATCATCATCATCATCTTGCATTCATGGATTAGGTCTGTTGACCCGTTCCGACTTCAGCCCATCTCTTTCTAGGTCTGCCCACATCTCGGGTGCCTTTAGGTTTGTATTTTGTTATTTGTTTTGGATATCTATCTTCATTCATTCGGTCTATGTGTTGCTTCCATTTTTGTCTATATGTATATATTTTATCAGTTATTGCAAATATTTCAAGTTCCTGTCTTATTTCTGTGTTCTTGATTCTGTCTTCCTTAGTGCACCTTTTAAACAGATCTCAAAAATTTCATTTCTGCCGCCCGTTATCCTACTTAGATATTGTTTTTTTTTATGTATCCAGGCTTCTGATCCATAGAGCAGTACCGGTACTGCCAACATTTTATAAAATTTCAATTGGTTCTCTCTTGTTGTTTTGTTATTTAATGATCGTTTTTATCGATACCACATATATCATTGATCATAATTAAATGAAATGTCACATCCTAGATAATTGAGATGGTTCACCTGTTCTATGATTTTGTTTCCTATTACTATTTTCGATCTGATTTGATTTTTCCCTTGGAATGCCATTACCTTAGTTTTTTCTATGGATATTTTGAGATTATATTGTTCACATATATTATGTAGTTTAAAAATATTCCTTTGAAGTTCGTCTTCTGTATTTGCTATTATTACCTGGTCATCAGCATAATAATAATAATAATTAATATCAGTATCAATAATGAACAAACATAACAATTGTAATAATGACAATAAAGACTACGAAGAACATGGGATGATAGTATACAGGAATTTCTAAAAAAAAAAAAAAGTATAGTAGCATGGTAAAAAGGCCGAAGATGTCCTTACACAGAAAGAAATGGAAGGTTCACTGTGAAAGTCGACGCCTACAAAGGTCTATGAGGACGAGACTAAGTAAATCGTGAATTATCTTAACCGTGCATTTATTAAAAAATATGTCATATGGATATATATGCAAACATAAAATTAGCGTGTTTAATTTTTTAATAACTTGTGAAGATAGTAGTTTATCAGTAATGGAAGAAAGATAGTAACATTCACGGAATTCCTAGTCCTAGAATTGAATGTGAACACGTTACAAATTCCATAGCAGTGAAATCATGGCCGGAATAAAACTGTAAGAGACACGAATGAATGAACCCGGCCTTGAATGCTGAAAATTACATTCTACGACTATACCTATATAATGTTATGCACATGAATCATATACTAACCCATCGACATAAACTCATAATACATCCCTAAACTGAGATAATATTTTCCAATCACTCCCTGTACAATCCATATCATATCGTGGTTATAAGAATTAATGTTATTCTCCTACTTTATTCTTCGGGGCGCTTATATATATACTCTGTTTGGTGGAGCAAAAATATTACAAAAAATAGAAAATTACAAATATATCAAACCATAATTCAGAGCATTTTAACATATGGTGCTGAAGTCTGGCAAATTCCTACCAGGGAATGAAAAGAATTTTAAGTACAGAAATGGATGTTTTAAGAAGATCAGCTGGAAAATCTAGAATGGATAGAATACAAAATAAAGAAATAAGGGTGTACAAGAGGAGCCGGACATCATAGACATCATAGAAAAGAAAAGATTGCAGTGGTATGGTCATGTCAAACGAATGCCAGAGCAAAGATTGCCAAAAATTGTTATGGAATGGATCCCAATGGAAAGGAGGAAGAGAGGAAGAACGAAGAAAACTTGGATAGAAGGGGTACAAGCAGCTATGAATATCAGAGGAATGGAGGAAGATCAATGGATGGATAGAGAGGAATGGCGTTTGGTTTCCGAAGACGGCGGCAGCTGCCATGATACCGGATGATGATGATGACGATATATACATGTGTATGTGTATGCGTGAGAGGAAATATGGATTAATAACTTAAATCTATTGTATATTATATATATATATATATATGTCTTATAGGTTAGGAAAAACCCCGGAAAAAAACTCACCCAGGAAGCTTGTGCCGACCGGGGATCGAACCTGGACCCGCCGCGGGACAAGGCAGCACGCTACCTCGAGACCACAGCGACGGACTAATATATGGTTCGATTCAAGGTCGGGACAGGCCTCTGGGTGAGTCTTTTTTTCGGGGTTTTTCCTCACCTGTAAGACAAATGTCAGGAAGTGTAGAGCCCACGGTCCCTGAGAATCATCCGGCCAACATCATCCATATTATCATCATCATCCACCGGTGTGGAAAGCAATTAAAAGTTACCACACCTGTAAAGCTGCAAAGCATAGTATGAAAATGCTATGATTACAGTGAAAGACCTGCCCTCGGGCAGAATACTGTAGTATAGAAAAAAAATATATATATATATCTTCTATAGTGTTCTGCCCTAGGGCAGGTCCCTCACTGCAATCATAGCATTTTCATGCTATGATTTGCAGTTTTACAAGGGAATTATAGGTCTGATACATAACAAACAAAAGAACAAGGAAAATAAATCGATTAATATTTAAATCTCCATGCATATAATCATCTCGCGCTTCCCGTTGTTTTCCACACCGGGGATGATAAGGATGATGAGTGATGACATTTATCTTACTGATGAGGAAAAAACCCGAAAAAAACCTCACCCAGGAAGCTTGCCCCGACCGGAAATCGAACCCGGCCCGCTGCGTGACAAGGCAGCACGCTACCTCGATACCACAGCGGTGGAATATACAGGGTGGACCGCTCGAATGGACCTTAATTTCAATGCCTTGTTATTGGCAAACGGTTGAAGATAGAAACTTAAAACAACGTTCATATTACAGAAAAAAAACTCACCAAGTTTCGAATCCTGTCGGTTAGATGGCACAAAGATACGTTTTCTCGTTCTTAGATTTAATTGTTTGTGAAAATGGCGACTCCGCAGATGAAAAGCGCAAGCTGTTTTGTGGTAACGCGAGTTTAAATCACATCATTAGAGTGCAAAGGGAGTTCCGCCGGCGTGTGTTTTAACCGTGATGCTCCAACTGCTAGAAGCATAAAGAATGGCGTGATACATTATTAGCTACAGGATCTGTGTTGAAGAAGCATGGTGGTGGGTCGCAGAGCATCCGATGAAATGGTAGCAAATGTTCAAGCCGCATTTGAGCGAAGCCCCCGGAAGTCATTAAGAAGAGCTTCGCGGGAACTTCAAATACCAAAATCGACATTACAACGGATTGTCCACAAACGCCTCAAACTGCACGCATATAAAGTGCAGTAGTGCAACGTCTGGAGCCGAATGACATGCCGAAACGAGTGGAATTCGCCAATACGATGCTGGACCGTCTCGGCGCTGATCCTGACTTCATGACCAAGATTTTCTTCTCGGACGAAGCCACTTTCCATTTGTCAGGCAAGGTAAACCGGCATAATGTGCGGATCTGGGGATCGGAGAATCCTCACGCTATTCAAGAGCATGTTCGTGATAGTCCGAAGATGAATGTTTGGTGCAGTTTGTCACATAATAAGGTCATTGGACCGTTTTTTCTTCGCCGAGAAAACTGTTTCGTGGTACCACATATCTTGACATGCTGGAGCAGTTCTTCTTTCCACAAATTGACAACTGCAGCCTAACATCGTTTTCCAGCAAGATGGTGCTCCTCCCCACTGGTCCAATGAAGTTCGTTACGACTTTGGACAACATTTTCCCTGGCCGTTGGATTGGTAGGGGAGGACCAATCGCGTGCCCCCCGAGATCTCCCGATTTAACACCACTGGATTTCTTTCTCTGGGGCTATGTCAAAGATAAAGTTTACACCACCACCCAGTCAAAGACCTTCGTGATCTTCGTGAGCGCATCATAGAGGCTATTGAGAACATTCAAGAAGACATACTCCAACGTACTTGGCAAGAAATTGTTCATCGCTTTGATATCGTCACAGTGACTGCTGGGGCTCATATAGAGATGTGGTGATCTGGATATCAAAACTTGGTGAGTTTTTTCTGTAATATGAACGTTGTTTTAAGTTTCTATCTTCAACCGTTTGCCAGTAACAAGCAATAGAAATTAGGTCCATTCGAGCGGTCCACCCTGTACAGTAACACTTGCTCAAAGCGGAATCGCATGGGACCAATTTGTTTCCACATTAGACAAAATTCCGCCTTATAAAAAACTAAAATCTATTAATAATCTTGGATTGCAGGGTACCGTACATGTCTTTTTTACGTACCTTGGATTAATTGTAGTTCCGCTACCGTTGAAAAGTATCGATGTACTAGCAACTTCGACGGTAACGCACGAAAAAACAGCCCCGTGTCGTCAGCGTTAAAAATATCTCTTATGCGCGTATCCTGAAATTGAAGTATGCAGTTTCGGTTTCCGCTCACTTACTATACTTTCGTCCACATACTTCGATTCCTTCAAATTGCATTCCACACTACATTGTGTCGTCTTTTAAAACTGCCCACAACCAACCTGAAGATGCCTTGAAATCGTTATTCCCGAGGGATTTTGCAACGGCTAGAGTTTGACTTTGGAGCATCGGTCCGGAAATTAGGAGCTTTATCTTCAATCACTTTCACCTTTTCATTTAATGACAGTGATACATACGTTTTAGCCATCTTTATTCCGTAAATTCAGAACGCTACCTGTGAAAGATCGGTCTCACAATTTAAACTAATTTAAGATTTTACAGTGCAACGGTTATTTGTAAAACAGGTATCTGTATTTCGCATAGCAGGTGTACAGTGAGGCTGAAAGAAAAATTCAGGTACATGTAGAATCTCTACTTCACCCGACGGCAGGAATCATTCCTTATGGTTTTCTTGGCCTAAAACGAGAATTCAATAAAGTGGAAACTAATTATCTGTCTTTCCGCTTTATAATTTTTTTCATGAATTGTGCAGAAATATCATTCCGTTTCCGCGTTGGACAGATTCCATTTTATGCAAAATAAATACACATGCAATTACTATTATTTCGCCGGGACCAATACATTTGTTCACATTGGACAGATTTCCGCATTATTCACGTTCCGGATTAAAAAAGTTTTACTGTCCACCGCTGTGGTCTCGTGGTAGCGTGCTGCCTTGTCACGCAGCGGGCCCGGGTTCGATCCCCGGTCTGGGCAGTTTTTCTGGGTGAGGTTTTTATCGGGGTTTTTCCTCACCTGTAATACAAATGTCAGGAAAACTTTAAGGCCCAAACGGTCCCCCGAAATCATATGGCCATCATCATCATCATCCTTCACCGGTGTGGAAAGCAACGGGAAGCTATCACACCTACAATTCCCTAGTAAAGCTGCAAGCATAGCATGAAAATGCTATGATTGCTGTGAAGGACCTGCCTTCGGGCAGAATTACTATGGATGGATATATATATATATAGTACAATAAATTCAAAAGAAATAAATTAGAAATGCAACATAAATCTATCCTTTTCTGGAATTAAAAAAAAAGTTACTCCAAAAGTTAACTCAGAATCATGAGAAAAGAGAATTGCCAACCCAACGGATTCGTCATAGTGACCGATTACGTTGCCTTACTCGGTAGAACAAAAAATAAAAAAAATAAGTACTTTATGAGCTATATGTAACTAACCTATCCAAAATGCAATAAAAAATTCACAAATATACCAAAAGTAAGGATTTTTTTCCCCATGATATTTTAGGGCAATTCGCTGAATTACTTTTAGTTATTTTTTGGCTACATTTATGTGAAATTCTAATTCACTTTTTTCTCTCCAAAAATTATATGTGTATGTATATAGCGCTCGCGCGCGAGTGTGTATATCCATCCATCCATAGTAATTCTGCCCGAAGGCAGGTCCTTCACTGCTATGCTTGCAGCTTTACTAGGGACTTGTAGGTGTGGTAGCTTCCCGTTGCTTTCCACACCGGTGAAGGATGATGATAATGATAAGGATAATGATCGAGGACCGTTTGGGCCTTAAAGTTTTCCTGACATTTGTCTTACAGGTGAGGAAAAATCCCCGATAAAAACCTCATCCAGAAAAACTGCCCCGACCGGGGATCAAACCGGGCCCGCTGCGTGACAAGGCAGCACGCTATCTCGAGACCACAGCGGTGGATATATTATATATATATATATATATTATATATATATACAACACCCTCGGGTCCGGTATCTAATTTCTATTATGGTAATTTGTGGCGAATTTTTGTGGTGCTTTAAAGTAATGTAACTTCTCGTCCCTACATTTTGGACAATCATTTTTCAAAAGCCCTGTATATTGTTTCAGTGATTTATAGAAAAGAAATGGAGACGATGAATCCATATAGATTGACGACTATTGTTTTTTGAGCTCAAACCAAGAGATAAATAGTTCAAGAGGCAGACCAAGGACAAGTTAGATCCAAGTTTTTGAGACCGTACAGGCGGATTGTTGCCTAATCCATAAAGTCAGAGAAAAAATTGACAACTTGTAGGACTATGAGATAAAGTTTGCCTGCATGATGCTGAATGGCAATTAATAATATATTTTTGTAAAATTCCAGAATAAATCAATAAATACTGCAGTATTGTACTTACGCTGTGTTGGAATGGACACACCACTTGACAAAGGAGCAAACGCGATGACGTAACCAACTGGAATAACAGACTGACCTCTAATGCTCTGTCAGAGTGACGCTTCTTAGAAAACATGTAGTGGGGGAAACTTTCGCCCACGTCTTCACATACGTCATCAACATGGAGCGTTTACATTTTCTCAAAAAATAAGTAAATCGATCAATAAAAATAATATATTTTTATTTCGGAATGTATCCACAATACAGCGTGATTTCCATCACCCTCAGAAATTTACCTTCTCCAGTTGTAGCGAGTATGAGCAAACTGGGACTTACTGATACAGAATATATAATAATATAATAATATAATAATAATAATAATAATAATAATAATAATAATAATAATAATAATAATAATAATAATAATAATATAATTAATATAATAATATATATTATTATTATTATTATTATTATTTATTATTATTATTATTATCCGCCGCGGTGGACTAGTGGTTATGCTCCTTGCCTCTGGTCCCGAGAGTCGATGGATTTTTTAGGATCGAAAAATTCAAGGAGCAAGTCTTCCGGGAGGGACTTTAAGCCATGGGTCCCGAGTCCGAAGATTTTCAGGCTCGTAAAAGATCCTTAACCAAGCCTGAATGAAGAGGCCTCTAAGCAAAATTTACCGAATTTTCCCGTCTTAGTACTCAAATGTCATCTATACGAAAACAAGTGTAACTAAATTAGTATGGTTGCAAATTCTTCCCTGTAGCGGGAGAGGCGCCTAAATCTCTGTTAAGGGAAACGTGGGCTTACAAGATTATTATTATTATTATTATTTATTATTATTATTATTATTATTATTATTATTATTATTATTATTATTATTATCAGTTCGGTGGATTGAGCTACTGTATAAATTCCATAATCTTCTGATGTCGCTATCATTTTTTTTTAGTTCTATGTAATCAGTTAAATCTGTATTCATACATTTTTTATAAATTGCTTGAAGCTCATAATAGTAATATGCAAGCCTAGCGAATTCTATACTAACCAAAACTAACGTCCGATTACTAAACAACTGTGTAATGTGTTTCCGAGAGTAGCATTCATTTCAGTTCTAATACACGTATTGCAGATATTGGGTTGACTTATAAAATGTACATTGTTTTGTTTATGTTTGTTTCTCCGTGTTTGCTAGATTGACAATACTGCATAGTGATTTTATTACTTTATTGTACAATTGTAATTGTCTGCTGTATTATACAATTTCTGCAGCACCTAATTATACCTGGTCCCTTCTTCACGTTTTGTTCCTAATTCTCCCGTCCAGCTATAACCCACTAGAGCTCCCGTCCTGCAAGTTTTGTTTACGTCGTTTCAATAAGTCTGTACTTGAAGGTCGTCCTGTACTTGAATGATTCGGTGTAAGATCAGCTAGCTCTGGTAATGTGTTCCTCGTTAGGATATAGGATAGGAGTAGGGTCCCAGGAATACCGGGTTCGATTCCCAGCTGTCTCTATCGACTTTTTTTTCGGTATTGTAGTGTCTTTATCTTAAATATGGAGAGCTTCTCTCTGCGCGGCCATGAACCTACAGGTTCGATAGTGCCAGTTAGTTACGACACTTAGTTATTATCTTAAACTAATCTTAATTATTTCAATATTACATATGATCTGGTGCATATTTTAGGAGGAGGGTTAGTTTTCTGTATCGTTGTTGAACATTTCATTGCAGATGCGGAAGTTTAACGTAAATTAAAATTCCATTATTTTTGCAAAAAGTAGTATTTTATAAATTAATTCATATATATGCGTAAAACGTAAATTAATTTATATTCTTGTAATGTAAACAACTATATGAAATCAATCTTTTAATAATGTAGTCAAGTCAATCAAGCGGGGGTCCTATAGCCTTTGCCGCATCCTGCATTTCGATAGCTATATCTGTCGTTCCATTCATCTCCTCCAATTGTCCTGTCGAGCATAACCGTTCTAATTCCCTCTCCCCATTGCTATACAGGTCTTTCTCTTCTTCTGTTTCCTGGTTTGTAATTGAAACCTCTCTTTTTGACCATCTATCTTCTTCCATCCTTTTCACATGACCATACCATAATAGCTGCTGACTTTTTATCCTCTCAGCAATTTTAAAAATTCCTTCCTGTTTGTCTTATAATTTCTGCATTTGGTAATGTTAAAGATCCCGCATGATCTCCTTAGGTAGTCCATTTGTAGTCTCAATTGCGCTTTTATCTTCCTCGATAGTCACCAACTCTCAGACCGTATGATCATGATAATATTGGTTCCACCAGAGCACTATATATCCTCAACTCTGTATTAATGTTCACTCTATTTGACCATAACAGCTTGTCTAAAAGATAATCAGCTTTCTTCCCATGTTGTACTCGATCGTGCATGTCGTTTCGGGTTGTTCCCTATGCTAATATAATGCTTCCCAGTTACTTGAATCAACGTAATATTATTCTTTAAAATCAGTCAAAATTGGAGGCGTTATAATGTTAATTTTGATAATGGTGAATATAGTTAAATTCTGTGCGAAGTATAATATTACGCTCATAAATATTACAAAGAAAGTTTTACAAAATAAATCAATTATAGGCCCTATTGTTATTTAATTAACATCTTTTTTACTATGTTACAGTAATTGACTGTACAATATCAATCGGATATCGATTTCGATTTTATAAATCATTTAATAAACCCTCACCGAAATATCGCTGCTTTTACCAAAGAATTTAAGATCACGGCCTGTTAGATAACGTAACACCGTATTATGGTTTATCGCTGGTCATCTCTGTGTGTTGGCAACACCACAGAGTAGGAAAATTAATTTTTCGTAAGTCAAAGTATTTTACATGTGCAGAAGTAATGGCTGTCTTATGATGTAATTATAGTTCAGATGAACAAAATGCACGCATTCCTAAATACACATAAAACTATTGCAATTAAAAGTAAACATTTTGTCAGCGGTATGTGGCATATTCATTAATGTTTCATATTATTTGTATATTGGGTGTTGTTTTTGTATGTTTATTTTCGTTTCATAAAAGTCAGATTAGTCACTTTTAATTATAAATTAAGGTATGTTTTGATTTATAGGTTGCTGCCGATGTCAACAGTGGAATGCTTGGCATAATACAAGATTAGTTAATTCTCGTCAGATTTGTCATATATATTCATCAGCAAATTTGTTATCTTCGGTTAGAATTTGTAATAGTGACAGAGCACAAAATGTGATTAATTATAACCTTAAAAACCCAAATAATATTTTGTGGAATTCGTTGCATATATCAAGTAATAAAAATGATTACCATGTAAGTGTAAGGTACCTTCACGTAGGTAATGGACTTTTTGATAAAGAACCATTGAAACCTTCATCAAAAGTTGAAGAAACTGTTCAAGCTTTGAAAGAGAATTTGAAAGATAAAACTACAGTCCCGGTTCCAGCAGAAAAACCACCATTGTTAAAAAGAATACAAAAGAAAGTTGTAGATGAACTTGTTCATTATTATCATGGTTTTCGATTACTGTTTATCGATATTAATATATCGAGGAGACTAGTGTGGAAAGTATTAAATGGAAGGTCTTTGACAAGAAGAGAACATCGATTAGTAAGTACAGAATACAGTTATATTATTTTTAGTCTGATCATCTTACCTCAATATTAATGTTGATTTGTTCTTGGACATGTTTCAAAACAAATCTGTTTTATCGTCAACTTGTCCAGACTGGTTTCATTTATGTTGCATTATGTTGCACACACTGGATGTTGATGTCAGCTCCATCCTGTGGTTGGCCAAAGAACCTCCAAACAAGGTCATGCTTCGTCGGTATTTCAAAATTCATAACTCTGTTTTTGTTCTTCTGAATATAGATTTTTTCCCAAATAGTCAGCTCTTTTGTATTTTCTAACTGTTTCAATAATTTAGTATATGAATTTATATTATGTTTTTCAGACCAAACATAAGTAGCAACTGCAGATTTTTCTATTTCTTCCCCATTTTTAATATATCTTATGTGTTCTTTGGTTCTAATTTTTAGGTTTGTTTTTGTTTTTCCTATATATATAATATATATATATATATATATTATATATCTTTTCACAACCCATGCATTCAATTTGATATATTCCTGACTTTTTATTTTTACCAGTTTTTTTTTTTAATTTTTGTTGGTTTTTATTAGTTTATTTAAACTGTAGTTATTTTTTGGTGCTAATTTAATATTAAACTTCTCAAATATCTTTTGGAATTTATTGTGTACCCAAGGGTGATATGTGGAATTTCCTATATTTTTTCATATATATATGTATATATATAGTATATATATAGTATTTAAATTATACTTGACCATACATACCATAAATTAAAAGAAGGAAGAGTTCGGCATAAAAACTGGAAGTTTCTTGGGTTTTTTTGGGGACTATTGTAGTGCAAATGTGGCGATACATGTTAAAGAATAGCAGCAGATTAGCAACTATACTGTGTTGAAATATAATTTATTATCTTACTGAACATCCTTTGTTTTTTTTGTGATCATCTATGGACATCATTTGACACTGACATCGCAATGTTTTCAATTAGGGTTGATCACACTTTAATTATGTTACGATACATTTTGTTAGATAAAACTAGAGCGTGTTAGGGTTAACTCTATTTTTCTTAACTAATGATTTTTTATCTCCTTATATTATAATGTGCCTTTAAAAGTGGAATTGGAGAAGCTATTCCGAGTGGAGGCAAGGTAATCAGCCATAAGTTGGCACATTATGCCTATGTTTTTTAACGCATATTTAGGGCCGATAGATATTTTTGGCCAGTATCCATAATATTATAATTATATCATAAGTTTTATTTTATGTTCAATTTGATATAATATCTTCCATAGCCATTTTCTTATGGCAAATAAATATGTGTGTGTATATATAGGCCTATATATGTGTGTGTTTTAAAGTCACCCACTGCACTTTCCATGCTATGGGTTCTATGCTGGGCAGTTAGATGGCATTAATATACATACATACATACATTCTAGATTCTGGGATATATTAAATAGATGGAAAAATTATTTTAATCAGCTATTAAATGTACATGGAGAACATGATATTGAAGAGGATGATTTACTGATGAGATATATTAGTCACAGAACCAAGTGCATTAGAAATTAAAATGGTGATAGAAAAATTAAAGATTTTTTTAAGCGTGAGGTTCAAATGGGATCCCAGCAGAATTGATAAAATTAGCAGGAGAAAAATTGTTGTCCAACATACATTGGTTGCTTAATATGATTTCAGAAAGAGGCTCTTCCAAAATTAATGGAAATAAATTGTCTTACCAATCTATAAAAAAGGAGATAAAACTGATTGTAACAACTATAGGGGCATCTCATTACTTTCAGCTTCGTACAAATTCTAACAAATATATTACTAAGCAGACTTACTCCCTGTATTGATAATATTGTAGGTGATCATCAATGTGGATTTAGAAGAAATAGGTCTAGAGTAGATCAGATTACCATCTGTTTTGACCCATGGCCCATTTCTTGCATAATAAAAAAACATTACTTGTAAAATAGTACCTGTATGTTCCTAAATACCTCAGGTCGTTAACTAAATTCTACAAAAATAATTTATTTTTAAAATTTTTATGAAGTTATGGTATTGCATTTTTTGCATATATATATATATATATATATATATGTATATATATCTAACTCCATGGCACAAGAAGTTGAAAAGACCTTTGAATTCCCAGCTTGGCTGCTCACTTGACCTTTCTTTTTATGTTGACTACACGTTAATGTCTGATCATTGCTACTTGATCCCTTAGTGACTTCTGAGGTAATTAATATTAGTATGTTTTTATTTCAGTTGGTGCGGACTGTTTCGGATTTGTTCCGTCTGGTTCCATTCTCAGTATTCATTATAGTTCCATTCATGGAACTCTTGTTACCGCTGGCTATTAAGCTGTTCCCTGGAATGTTGCCTTCCACCTTTCAGACAGCCACAGAGAAGGTAACTCTAGTCTTTTTTAAAGAACATTATGTCAATGTGTTGTCTCTGTTTATTCCTGCATTATTATTATTATTATTATTATTATTATCATCATCATCATCATAAAAAAAACCTGTATGTGAACCAGAGTTTGAAATCTTCTTCTGACTGGGATAGTGTTCCTGTAAGGCCTAGGAAGCACAAGATACGAAAGGTACTTACAGAGGGAAAAGAAAAGAAGAGTATTATCATTATTATTATAGGCTATATTTGGGAGTAAAAATTACAGAATATGGGAAGCAGGAAAAGGAAATAAGATCAAAAATAAACTCAGGAAAATATGTAATATTTGCCCTGAATGCAATGGGACAAACATAACGAAAAAGAAGCTAAAGTTAAAATGTTTAAAACAATAGAACTATTATGACTTATGGTTCAGAAGTTTGGACTATAAATTATCAGATGAAAAGAAAATTAATGGTAGCAGAAATGGACTGTTGGAGAAGATCTGCTAGGATATCAAGGAGAGAGAAAATTAGAAATGAAGTTATAAAAGAGAACATGAATTTTAGAATTTATCCAAGAAAAACAACTAAAATGGTACGGGCATGTTAGGCAAATGGAGGATGAAAGATTACCGAAGAAAATAATGGAATGGACACCATCAGGAACGGGAAGGAAAGGACGACCAAATCTCACATGGATCCAAGGGATTAGAGAAACTTTGAAGGACTGGGAAATAGAGGAAGAAATGTGTTATAATAGAAACGAATGGAGGAAAATTATAAAGTGAAATTGAAGACAAATCATTGATGCCGGAAAAATTTATAACATTGTTAAAACTGGAAATATATAGGTATATATTATTATTATTATTATTATTATTATTAATGTAGGGTGATGATAATTGCAGGAACACAAGATGAAACAAGCTCTGAAAGTGAAGTTAGAGATGGCCAAGTTCTTGCAGCAGACCCTGGATGACATGGCTGTACAGGGAAAAGGCAGGAGTTCCAAGTCTGCTAAGAATTTTCTGAATTCTTCACCAAGGTAAATATATCTTCATTTACACCCACAACCTTTTTACTTATATATATATATATATATATATATATATATATGTGTGTGTGTGTGTGTGTGTGTGTGTGTGTGTGTGTGTGTGTGTGTGTGTGTGTGTGTTCTTCTAGCTATACAGCCCTTTATGGGCCCTGGCTGCCTGTTAAGACACTCTTCCACACCCTTCCCCAATGCCCTCCTTCTCCATCCCTGGACCCCGAGCTTTCGGAGGTTCTCCTCTACTCCATTGATTCATTTCAGTTTCGGTCTTTATCCTTTTTCTTCGCCAAAGGTCGTTTTCCAGAAAGGCAATTGGCTAATGTCCTGAACAGTTTTCTCAACAATAAAATTTTTTTACAAGAATGAGGTTGTCAGCCCCAATGTCTTCAACTCCAACCTGGAGGACCATGTGATTTTATTTCTGGGTTTTCTTCCCATAGCCTTTAGAAAACCAATTCCCATCCTGCAAGGCAGCAGCTCCCTAACTTTGAGATTGTCTCATCTGCCTTCTTCGCCGTACATATATATATATATATATATATATATTTATTAATAGTGAGTGGAGAACATATTTTAATCGACTCACCTCATACATTTTTAAACTTCTTTGATACTGACGGTTTCAGACAATATCATGTCCTTCTTCAGTCATGGCGTCCACTGATGAAATTCCATGATTGTTGATTTCTTTAGTGACATCACCTCTTGTGCTGCCATCTTTCGTTGGGGTTATAAACTTTGTAATTAAATTTTTATCCACCGGAATATCGAAATTCATAGATCGATATTTATTCTTCTGAATGAATATCATTTCCCAAATTATCAATTCCAACGGTTTATCCAATTGTTTCGCTTCTTTTTCAATTTTATGATGTTCTAAAATTGAAAAGAAGCAAAACTTTTGTACGCGGTTAGCAACATACAGCTGACGTCTCAGCAATTTGAAACCTTACTAGTGCACTATAGCTGCATCAAGAGCAGTGATTGGTTGTGGCAGACATATACTCTCACTACAACCATTTCCTTATTGGCAGTAGAGGGCGAGTTCTCCCTTTACCCCTCGTATAACCTAAACTTCAGAGGCGGACATATGGCGGCTGGGGTATAATACCTATCATTCCTTGATAATGGCTTGTGGGATCATGTTGAAACTGGAATCAGCAGCCGGAGGCCAACCTTGAATCCTTGATGCAGAAAATGCAAGAGACATTTTTTAATTATATATATATATATATATATATATATATATATATGACATGAAAAGCAAAATAAATGCCTGAACCAGGATTTGAAGCCAGGACCTCTAACTTGATATGTTAGTGCGTTACGACCTATGCTATCTAGGTATCCTAGCACAAACATTTTCCTTTATATATATTCTTTATCATGAGAGGTAGCGGGAACTTGGTCTCACTGCCCTCTCGTGGCTTCTATAACAAGTAAGCAAATTAAAGAGAATTTCTACTTTATAGCAGTGACACTTCTTTATTTTGATGTTATAATTAATTTTGATATTTAGAATGAAGGCCTAATATGACATGAAGCAAAAAATAAATGCTGAACCAAAATTATATATATATATATATATATATATATATATATATATCTCCATCCATAGTAATTCTGCCCGAAGGCAGATCCTTCACTGCAATCATAGCATTTTCATGCTATGCTTGCAGCTTTACTAGGGAATTGTAGGTGTGGTAGCTTCCCGTTGCTTTCCACAACGGTGAAGGATGATGATGATGATGGCCATATGATTTTGGGGACCGTTTGGGCCTTAAAGTTTTTCTGACATTTGTCTTAAAGGTGAGGAAAAATCCCGATAGAAACCTCACAAAGAAAAACTGCCCCGACCAGGGATCGAACCTGGGCCCACTGCGTGGCAAGGCGCACGCAACGCCACCCTCGAGACCACAGCGGTGGACTATATATATGTTATATTGCAGATTTTGGAATCAGTGGCCAGAGGCCGAACTTGAATCCAAGACACGGAAAACCCAAAGTTTATATCACATTCTATAAGCAACATGGCAGTAAGCAAGTTTAACATCAATGCTTATTGTTTCCAGTGAATAAATATTAAAATTACAGTATTCATACTGTTTTCTAACCTTCACTATTCTAGTGATAGTCTATGAATGTTGGAATTGAAAACAAGTTACTAACTATATTGATACCTCATGATTAATTTCAATTACATCATGCTACCAGCCAATTTGTAATATGGAACAACGTACCTCCTTTTTTTCTCATCCAGGTTTGGGACTAGCAATGATAGAATTGATATTTCTTCTGCTTCATATACCAGCCACAAGACAATGTAACATAGTGATGTGAGAAAAATGGCAATGTAGCAACGTGAAGAAGTGCCAACGTTGCAAATATCATGCACAATGTACGTAGCCAGTCACATGCAGTACTGGCATTACCAAGTTTAGAGGAGTTGAATAGTTTGTTTGGCTGTTCTTAACAGCTATTCTACAGAGTAAATTGAGTTGAGTTGTACCGTGTTCATGCTTCTTTTTCATATATTAAGATAATACAAAACAGGTGGGTTCAAGTATCCAGTATGCGATGCAAGTTTTAAAATACCTCACACAAGTTTTGTCAAGTTATAGAGTTATATGTTTTGTAATGATTATTACAACTTTTGTTTTAATTCTCAATATACAGTAAATACTATTTAGGATGCAGTAGCCATATTGTTATTCATTGCAGCTAACTTACTTTTCAAGTTTCTGTTTTCTATACTAATGTCATCAAACTCCTACCTAGGACAAATCTAGTTAGAGTGAGTATTCGTATTTTAAGACTTCGATATTGGCAACAAGCATTGTATAAATAAATAAGTTGGGTCTGCATTCATCTTGCCTCATATTTCATTGTTTCTTATAAGACATGTTTTAAAGCATCTTTGCTTCTTCTTCAGTTAGTACTAGGGATGCAACATCGCTCATAAAAAATATATATGTTAGAACATCAATGTTTTCAAAAGAAAATATTGATGTCCAAAACATCAATTTTTATGAATGTTTTTTCAATGTTTTGAGAAAAAAATTAAAAACACAAAAAGAATGTTGAAAATGTTTATTATTATTATTATTATTATTATTATTATTATTTATTTTGCAAAACAGAATTTAAAAACAATTTTGACAATCTTGTGCCTAGTAAGCGGTTTCTTTCTTGGGTAATCGTAGCCCCAGCCTCTGAAAACATCTGCTCACTGGGCACGGACATTGCTATGATAGGCAAATATATCATCCCCAGTTTTATCCAGCCCAGGAAATAAAACTTTCATGTCATCCCACATTTCTAAAGCATCTGCTTTTGGCTGAGGAAGCAAACAATTAGCAAAATTAATACAGTAAATGGCATTAAGCATGACAAAATATTGTTCATAAAACATCATTCATAAATAGTGATGTATCGTCAATGTTAAGGGTTTTAACATTGGTGTTTATGAACGATGTTTTAAAAACATTGATGTATCGTTTGCATCCCTAGTTGGTACTGACTGTACCAACTGAAGAAGGAGCAAAGGTGGTTTGAAACATGTCTTGCAAGATAACAATGAAATATGAGGTAAGATGAATGCAGACCCAACTTATTTGTTAAATAGAACCTCATAATGTTATTTCCTATTATATTTTCATAAAGCATTGTATATTTTGGCAGGATTGTGCGATTCTAAATTATATTTACTTTCGTCTGCTGGAACATGTGCATGAGTCTGCTTCGGATTTAGAAAAAAATGTTTGCATCACATACTGGAAACTATATCCAACAGGTGTTTGTGTTATACCATACAGCGCAATGTTAAGCAAATGGAATCATAGTTCCTGTACATTAAAATAAAAACTGGTAGAGCTTAAGTGACTTGGCAATAGAAAAAGTGCTACAAAATTGGCTATTGAATGTGGTATTTGGATTTGCAGAAAATTGGCTATTGAATTTGGTATTTGAATTTGCAGAGTTCTACTATAGTTTAAAAAAACCTTTAAATTAATAACTTAATTGTTAATTCATGAGCATTAGGTACATACATATTTATATTTGAAAAGAAAAATATATGCCTAGACTGGGATTTGAACCCAGAACCTTTGACTCTCTATGTCAATGCTCTTCCAAGTGAGCTACCTAGGCCTCCAATCTAAACAAGTATTTTTCTCTTCTACATAGTGTTTGAATTTGCAGAGTTCTACTATAGTTTAAAAAAACCTTTAAATTAATAACTTAATTGTTAATTCATGAGCATTAGGTACATACATATTTATATTTGCCCGTCATTAAATGTTTAAAAACGAATAATATTAACATACGAGGGTCATACTGAAAGTCATGAGCAACATTTTTTTAAACAATCATAATATTTATTTCAGACAAACCAAGTACACCATGTTAATCTACAAACCTTTGTGCTACTTTTCAACATAGTCTCAATTTCTTTGCACACATTTTGTCCAGCGTTCTACAAGCTTGAAAATTCCCTTATGATAGAAGTCCGTTCCAGCTGCTCGAAGACACTGACGCACTGCTTTCCAAATATCCTCCAGCGTCTCATAGCATTGGCCTCTCATCTGCTCCTTCACAGAACCGAAAAGATGGTAGTCGGAGGATGCCAAATCGGGACTGTAGGGAGGATGTCCTGATCTTCTCCACAGTGGTACGAGCAGTGTGTGGATGCGTGTTATCGTGTTGCAGAATGATCTTCCTTCCAGGGCATTTGTCGACGGAGCTTCACAAGTGTCTGGATATAGCGGGCAGCATTTATGGTTTGTCCAGGTTCAAGAAATTCAACCAGAATGCAACCTTGCGCATCCCAGAAGACGCTGCCCATAACTTTCCCAACAGATTGCACTGTCTTCGCTTTTTTCTTTGATGGCGAATTCAAGTGGTGCCATTCCATACTCTGGCGAAACATTGATATCTGCCATTTTGGAAACACTGCATGTGGTCACATGATAGAAGCTATGATGCCACAAAACGGCAATGTTGTGGTATAAAGTCTGTAGATTACGATCCTGTAGTTGTTTTTGTTACATTGTTGAAATTTGAATTTTAACAATGGGTTGCTCACGACTTTCAGTATGACCCTCATACATATTTGTTTGCTTTATTTCAAATTTAATTTTTTTGCTGTTAATTTTTTTTTGTAGGTGAGGACCATCTGGTGAACTAGCCTCAAATGAAGAAATAATGAAATTTTCAAAGTTATTTGAAGATGAGATAACTTTGGATTCTTTATCAAGACCACAGTTGACTGCATTGTGTCATGTGTTGGGAAATTCAACCAATAGGAACCAACAATTTCCTCAGATTTCATCTTCGTATGAGACTTAGGAACTTGGCAGCTGACGACAAGGTAATTTTTTTTCACCCCAACATTTCTGTTTTTAAGTTTATCGTGAATGTCCTATAATCACGAACATATAATTAGTTTTTGGGAAAAAATCCATTAGGAAGACCTTGAGAAAAAAATGATGAGATCATTTTTTTTTGTTCATGCCGCCTGTTTACCATTCAACATTTCAGGTATTCTCTTCTGACATTGGCGTATTGTAACCCACTTCTGAGGTTGGGACGCCTGGAAGGCGGGGTTACGCTGTCCCAATGATATGATGGGTGATGACGATGGGTAATGATGCACCAGGAGAGGCCTTAAACCTAAACTTAATCTAATGAGGTGAATATGATATTGATGGTGATGATGGCCAGATGATGTTCGGGGACCATTTTGGCCTTAAAGTATCCTGACATTTGTCGTACAGGTGAGGAAAAACCTCACCCAGAAAACTTGTCCCGAGCAGGGATTGAACCCGGGCCCACTGCGTGACAGGGCAGCACGCTATCTCGAGACCACAGCGGTGGACTGATTAGATAATATAACTTTATAGGCTTTCACAGTCATGTCTTGATTAGTGTAATCGTCTTCTGTCCTGAATGGCTGTGGTTCAGAGCTGATACTACTTGACATTTCATCTACTGTTGCTTTAGACATTCTCAGGAGACTGTGCTTGTCCTCTGTGGACTCCTCAGCTGACAAGTGTAGAGAATCCATTGAAATCTACAAGCATAAAAATTACTTCAGTAAAAAGAGAAGAATTGAGAAAGATCAACAAAATTTGGGTTCTGGTTCTTCACAGAATGAGAACCAAGCTATTGATAGACTCCACTACTTCCATAGACAGCCAACCAAAAACAGTTCTCTTGTCATGGACTGCATATAGAATGACATCACTAGATTACCATGTATAAATAACGAGAATGTTTCTGGCGTCCAACTGTCTGTACTCATAAGCTGAGATCACAGACGACAAGCACAGTCTCCCGAGGATGTCTATCTCATCAGTGGATGAAATGTCAAGTAGTATCATCTCTGCACCATGGCCATTCATCCTAGAAGACATTTTCAAGAATGTTAGATTAATTAATTGAACCTCATAATGTTAAAAATTCCCAAATTTAATATATAAATGTTAGATTGATTTTAGGAAACTAGTTATCAGAGATATGAACTGGCATTTTAGGAATTAACACTATGAGGTATTTTATATTTGAAGAGAAAAAATTACTTATTTAAGTAAAATTGAGATGACCGAGTCACGGCGTAATAACCGTTCCATCAGGTACTGAGTAAATGCGGTATCCTAATGTCTGTCCAGAGACTAAAAGGTAGCAGCCCTACCACTGGACTACTTAGCGTCGGGCCAGTAACCTGTCCTAAGGAACTTCAAAACTACTTTCAAGTCTCACACACGAAAAAAGCCAGAAGGAATTGAAATATGACGACCCACAGCAAAGAAATATGGTTAAAAGAAAACGGCACAATGATATTGTAAGATATGCAACCTGGAATGTCCGAAGCATCCATGAAAAAGAAGAGGAACTAGACAGTATATTTAAAAATAGAAACATTGATATTGCAGTAACTACAGAGACTAAGAAGAAACTTAAGGAACGAAAGAAACGCAAAATTATGTACAAATATATAGCGGTGTCGACAAGGAAAACCCATGGACAAGCTGGAGTAATGATTTGGATTAATAAAACCATAAGAAATAAAATTCAACACTACACTTACTGGAATGAAAGAATATTAGAGCTTCGACTGAAATAAATAGAGGTAATTTGACAGTTCTTGGTGTATATGCACCAGAGGAAGGCCGTGAAGAAGACAATGAAGAATTTTATAAAATATTACAAGAAATTTATAGCAAAATTAATAGAAATGATTACATTCTCATAATAGGAGATTTAAATGCCAGAGTGGGCAATGCTCAAGTCAACAATAATATTGGAACATTTGGCGAACCAACCAGCAATAGGAATGGGACAAGATTAACAGATTTTGCTATCTACAATGAACTGAAAATAACGAATACCTTTTACAATCATAGAAACATACATAAATATACCTGGCATCGTCAGGACTCAAAATCAATCATTGATTATTTCATTGCAAATAATAAGATTTTAAATTGTTTCTCGATGGTCAGAGCCTACAGAGGATATGATATTGGTTCAGATCACTACCTAGTAGAAGCAAGAATAAGATTTCCACCAAGATGGTTAAAAAAGAAGAAACAACAACAGAGCATAGAACAAAAGTACAAGGTAAAATTATTTTATGATGACAGTATTAAATGGTTATATTCGAGAAGAATTCAGCAATATATGGCTACAACTCCAGAAGTAATGATGTCGAAGAAGAATGGAAAAACATTAAAATGATAATTCAAAATGCAGCTAATGAAACTTTAGGAAAAGTAAATATACAACAAAGAAGAAATAGAACTCTAAAAATCTGGGATGATCAAATAAAACAATTGATTGAAGAAAAAAATGCAGCTATATAAAAATATTTGAACACAAAGAAAGTAGAAAATGAAATAGAATTCAAACGCTGTAGAGCTATTGTTAAGAGGGAAATAAGAAAGAGACATAGGAAAACATGGTTAAATTTTGTTACACATTTAGAATCAGATTTGCATAAGCTCCAACCTAATGCCTTCAAAATATTAAAACATTTGAATAAAGATATTAAAGAATCTACCAAAATTAATTGCGGAGTAACAAAAGAAGATTTTTTCAATTATTATAAAAGTCTTTGGACTGACAATAGCTATGAAGATACAATTTTCCGAAATAATAATGAGACAGATTCCATAATATCATTGGAAGAATTGAACAATAGTTTAAAGAAATTAAAAAATGGGAAGGCAACTGGCACAGATGGCTTGGAATTCTGAATTGTACAAATATGCAGGCAAACAGTTCCATGAAAGACTGTTGTCCTTCTTTAATAATGTATTCAAAAATGCAGATATAAACCACAAGAATGGAAGACAAGCATTGTTATAACCCCTGTTCAAGAAAGGAGACAAGAGAAAAATGGACAACTATAGGGGAATCAGTTTGTTTAAACACATGCTACAAAATTTATGCAGACATTTTAAATGGAAAATTGAAAAGTTTCAGTGAAAAATTCCTTATGGAATGTCAAAATGGATTTAGGAAAGGACGATCTTGTATTGATTCAGCATTTTCTGTTAAACTATTGCTTGAAAAAAGAAGAGAATTCAACTTAGAAACACATTTTGCTTTCATAGATTTTGAAAAAGCATTCGACACAGTCAAGAGATCAAAACTCTTAAATATATTGGAAGACAAAAATATACCAAATTTACTTCGGCAGAACATACAAAATATTTACAAAGACAACACCATAAAGATTAAATTAAATAACAGATTTTCTGAAGAAGGAATTATAAATCGTGGTGTGAGACAAGGCTGCCCCCTATCCCCAACACTCTTTGCAATTTATATCAATGAAGTAATATGTTGCTGGAACAAAACATATAAATTTGGAATAAGAATATCAGAAAATAGAAAATTAAACACCCTATTGTTTGCAGATGACCAAATAATAATAGCAAATTCCGAAGATAATCTACAGAAAGGTCTGTATGAACTTAACAAAATTACAGAAGAATATGGATTAAAGATATCTACAGAAAAAACAAAAATTATGGCATTTCAAGGTGTAGATCCTGTCAGAACTAAAATTGTACTGGACAATAAAATTTTGGAGCAGGTGAATAATTTTACATATCTAGGATGCAATATCTCATATGAAGAAGAAAAGGATGTAAATGCAAAAATATCTAAATTTTTAAGAATTTTAGGGTAATAAATTCTATCTTCAAGCCACAGTTAGTCCAAAAGCATTCAAGACTGAAAGTGTATAAAACACTGGCTCTTCCAACTCTTTTGTATGGTACGAAGTATGGACGTTGAAACAGAAGGATATACAGAGACTTAGATCTGCTGAAATGAGATACTTTCGGAGGACTGAACGATACACACTACTAGATCACAAACAAAATGAAGACATCTTAGAAGAATTAAACATGGAACCTTTAGAAAACAAAATTTCTGATTATAAGTCAAGATGGATGCAACATGTTCATCGAATGGAAGATCACAGAATACCCAAACAAATGTTAAGATATCAACCTGCAGGAAGAAGAAGACCAGGACGTCCACTCAAAAGACTTCTGGATGGTGTTTCTCTTGAGGCCGAAACAGGTCAACAAATGGCCTAAATTCGTGAATGTACTATGATGATATGATGATGATGATGTATTATCTCACCTCATATTCTTCTTCTTATACCAGTTTGGAGACTTTATTTGGTTCCAAATTCAGTATTTTCACAACAGTTGTTATTATGTCGTATTGAAGAGCCACCTCCTTATTTTTTCTTTTAGAAGTGTACTTTCATTAATGAATTTTTGTCTTGAACTTATTTTTGCTTGTGTATCGTGCTTTCTTCAAATCCATTCTTGATTGCTGCACTAATTATGTATTCTTGAAATGGGGAAGTAAAAAATCTGCAGTAGCAGCTCAAGTTTGGTCAAAAAATCAAAGAAAGGCTAAATTAATAAAACAAATAGAACGTCTAAAGAGCTCATGATTTGGGAAAAAATTCCACATTGCAAACGCAAGAAGGAGAAATTAATGAATTTTGATATCTTAGGGAATGTGATTTGACTTGGAGGTTCATCAGTCTACAACAGATGGGGGAAGCAGCAGTTCATCAATATGACAGAACAGCGGTCATGAGAATACTGAAGATAGAACCAGTTAGGTCTAGACATAAAACGGAGTGTGAGGTGATAAAAAGAAATTCTTAAATATAATATGTACTGTACCCCATAGTGTTAATTCCTATAAAGTTCAATTTAAAACCAGTTCAACAATAAATGACAGAATTAGTTGTGAGTATTAATATTAACTGTAAAGTTTGTGCCAAGTGCAAAATGATACTTTATAAGCTTAAGAAATCAACCATTGTTAAGATGTGGGAAAGGAACCAATGGGTTTCAAACTATGTGACAAGAGTCTACTGTTGATTGTAATGAAGTAGAGGATGCTACTGGGCCAACATTACTATTCAATTCTTGAATGGGAGTCTTCAGTTTGCAGGAGTATTACTTAAAAAAAATCAAATGAAAGAGAACACATATCCTAAGGAGAAAATTAAGAATGTGATGAAAGTATCGGTAGTGAAAAAGGAAATGTTAACTATAACTATACCAACAAGTGAAAGTGAAGAATTTTCTGAAACTTCTGAATCAGAAATAATGGTAATTATGTAATTTAAATGAAGCCTACAATTTATTTAAAGAAAATTGGATTCCAAATTTTGTTAAGACCAAAGCACATAGTCACTTTGATATCATCTGGTATATGTGTATGCAGATCTATCAAAATGAAAATGGATGCTAATAGGAAGCAATCTCACAGAGTTAACAGCTAGTTTGGATGCAAGATAAATTCTTACAAAAACAGCCTTTCACAATTGATTTGCAATCCATCTTTATCAGCATTTGTGCAGTTATATCCTTTATGAAAAAAATAATAACTCTTTGAAGACAAAACTTAAGATTTTTCAACACAAACGTAAAATCAGTCCTCCACTATTGTTGCGAAACATGGAAAGTCACAGAAACAACAAATGAAAGACCTTTGTAAATAGATGCCTGAGGCGTATATTAAATATAAGATGGCCAGAAATAATATAAATGAAATATGGGGAAAAACCACCAATCTCCAATATGTCATCGAATAAAACAAAGACAGTGGAATTGTATAGGCTGAGAAAACCATACGGAGCCATTTAGAGGACTGCATAGATTGAAATCCTCAAGGAGTAAGAAAGGATACCTAGGAAAAATATATGTGATCAGTAGAGGAGAAACTAAAAAAAAGGGAAAACTGGAACAAGTGAAATGGCTGGCTGGAAACAGAGTATGCTGGAGGAATTTTACTGCTGCCCTATGTTCCATTTAAGAACTACAGGAATAAGTCAAAAGTCATTATCAGAGTGTCATTTAGGATCCAGTCGTGGCAAAGACAATTTACAAAATTTGTGACAGGTATAATTGAATGAAACGCAGTGGATGATATTACTAAACAATGGATAACAACTGTTAGGTCAACAATTGAAACAATTTACTCATTGAACTGATGAGTTTCTGGACACTCTCTTGATAAATTAAAGATCTTACTATGCCATTTTTTCACAGCAGTACAACAAACAAGTTTCCAAAATGAGCTGAAATTAGTGTTTAATTATGTGGGATTTGGCAGAGAATTATTCCTTCTTTCTACAAGAAGTCCAGTCTTTCCATTGGAATATTCTCAGGTGACAATACACTCTTTTGTGATTTATTTTAAAAATGCTGACCAGACATTAAATCAGTTTAGTCATAATTTCAGACTATTTATCCCATGACACTGTAGCTGTGCATCTTTATCAGAAATATTTAGTGCAATATATGATGAAAAGAAAGATTTTAAAAATTATTGGTAAATTATAAACTGCACAGAAAGAGAAATGTTGGATGCCCACACAGAAGATGGTCTGAACAATTTTAACAATTCTAGCTTTCATGAAACTGGAACGAGCGAACAGGCTTAATTCCTGGATGATGATGATGATGATATGAAGAGAAAATCCCAAATCAAACCAACCACATTTATTTATTCTCTGATGGCTCTGCGGCTCAGTCCAAAAACAGAAAAAGTAATTAATGTGTTTTTTTTTCATTGAGTTGATTTTTCGGTATCTGCTGAATGGCATTTCTGCGCTATATCACATGGGAAAGGTCCATGTGATGGTGTCAGTGGAACAGTGAAATGTTAAGCCACATGTGCAAGTTTACAAAGGCCATATAGTAACCAGATAATTACTCCCAATCAGCTTTATAATTGGTGTGTTGACAATATTAAAACTTGTGAGTTTGCATACTTAATCATTTCTCAACACTCTGAAGAAGAGTAACATCTTCATATAAGATTAAAAAAATTCACGAACAATTTCTGGAACTCAAAAATTACGTGCTCTCTTTCCTTTAAATTCTCAAAAATTGATAACAAAAGTATATTGAAACTCTGAAATGTATCAAGAAGAAAACATTTTGCTAAATAATGAACTTGACTATACCAATAATGCAGGATTTGTTGCTTGTAACCATGACAATAAATGGTGGATTGGAAGTGTTAAATGTAGAAGAAACAGGTAAAATGAAGATTATGCTTCAGCATTCCAGTGAACCATCTCCATCATATGCTTATTAACCAGACACAACAGTTATTATCTATGCAATCCGTTTTGATGTCAAGTGATTTGCAAACTTCAGCAGAAAGAACTTATGCTCTGTAACAGTAGGAGAGGTCAAAATCAACAGAAAGTGTATATTTACATGCAAACAGTTTTTGAAGGTACAGTATGATTAAAATTGTCTACAATTAAAAACAAATTATTCCTGATGAATATTTACAAACCTTAGCAATACAGTAGACCTGTGTATGTGAAAACATCTTAGTCAATAACTCCAATAGTTTTGGCAGTTCCAAAATGAAACTACAAATTATTTAAATGTTATAGAGACAATTTCTTTTTAAATTTTAAAATTGTTCATTTTTTTAATATTTCAATGTTAAATATGATATAGGCCCTACTGTAACTTTGAACAACATTAAAGGTCGTAGCATAGTTAGTCTTAAACAGATTCAAATGTTTATTTTTAAACTTTAAGAAAATACAAATTTTATTTTTTAATTAAATAAAAATAAAACGTAGTTTTATTTGATTTTCATATTTATACAGCTGTTTCGGTACACTGTACCTTCTTCAGACATGTTAACAATTATGAATTGTGTTCCAACTGATCTAAGCAACAATACAACAATATTTATTTAAATTTTTTAATTTAACAAAGGGGATTCATTCAAATCAAGTTGAGAATTTAACAGTTTTTTACTACTTTTAAATTTATTAATTTCTACAGCCTCCAAAAGATCTAACTTCTTACCCTTATCACAAATATGTAAAATTTCAAAATTTGGATTGAAACAATGATTAAATTGGAATAGGTGGTTAGCATATTTTGAATTTTCTAAATTTCTGTTATATGCTCTCATGTGTTCCTTTATCCGAGAGATAAAAGGTCTACCATTTTGTCCTATATAGACATTGTCACATGTGCCACACTTCAATTTATATACACCTGATAATTTTTCTTTATTTGTTTTGGTTTTATTGTTTTTTATTATATTTTGTAGGGTTTTATTAGTTTTAAATGCCACATTAATGTTCAACTTTTTAAAGTGTTTAGATATTTTATTTGAAAGTGGGCCTATGTATGACATTACGACATATTTCTTTATGTTTTCTTTGGGTAAAGGAAAAACTTTGTTAATTGCTTTTTTGTAATGAACCTTCTTACTTAAACATACTATAATTCCAGGGTCGTAGCCATTAATAACAGCCAATTGTTTAATAATATCCAATTCATTATTATATTCCAAGGGTGAAAGAGGAATATTTAAAAGTCTATGAATGTAACTATTAAAGGCTGTCATCTTATGAAAATATGAAAATCAAATAAAACTATGTTTTATTTTTATTTAATTAATAAATATGGATTTTCATCAAGTAAACGCCAACTCAATTGATTAAATTTTATTTTGTTTATTTTTTCTTTCGCTCACCTCATACTTCATAACTTCTCTCAGACCTGGGTTTCGTCACATCATTTGCGACATTCTCAATGCTGTGTCACCTCTGTGAGTTGTGAACGTGACACAGCATTGAGAATGTCGCAAATGATGTGACGAAACCCGGGTCTGAGAGAAGTTATGAAGTATGAGGTGAGTGAAAGAAAAAATAAACAATATTAAAAAAACCTTATAGTGTTATTTCCTATCAACATAACTTAACAAATTTTATTTCTTAAACTTCAATTGTTTATTAACTATAAACTTTTTCTTACACATTTGTGTCAAATTATACTGTTTCTTCATATATTTAATGACCGTTAACTCCAAAAAATATTTACATAACACTTCTAATATTTTGCATTTTTACTTTTCTTATCATCAGGCCACATCATCATCCTTATCATAATCATCATCATTCACCGGTGTGGATAGCAACAGGAAGCTACCACACCTATAATTCCCTAGTAAAGGTGCAAAGCATAACATGAAATTGCTATGATTGCAGTGAAAGACCTGCCCTTGGGCAGAATTACTATGGATGGATTCATGAACATCTTACAAAAATTTCATTAAATTCTAAGAATGTCAGATTGAAGATAATACAGAAGTATGTTGATGGAATGACCCTAAGAACAAATTAGAGTTAGGTACTTATTGGGGAAAAGACCATTAGAAAGATCTATGTGTAGGTGGAGAGATGGATAGATATTAGAGAACTTTATATCGGAGATGTGAACTGGATTCAGTCGGCTGGATATGAACCAGTGGAGGATCTTAGTAAAAGTGGCATTGAGTCTATGTTCCATTAGCCATAAAATTAGTCATTGGGGAAAAGACCATTATAAAGTAAAGATAAATGAATCATGAATTCTTCTTATCTTATACATCAATGTTTTTTAACACAGAACTGCAGTACCGGGAATCATCATTCCCATCCACAGCTGTTGTCACGATTGTTGATTCATGACAACAACTGAGAATGGAAATGATGAATCCTGATTCTGCAGTTCTGTGTTAAAAAACATATATTTAAGTGGTAAGAAGAATTCACAATTCATTTGATTTTTATTAAGAAAACATCATAATGTAAAAAATTTCCGACTTTAATATATGAACCATTAGAAAGGCTTGAGAAAATGATGTTTAGATAGATGTTAGGGAACTGAATAAATTGGATAAGGATAGGAATCAGTGCAGGATTTTAGTGAATGTGACATTGAATCTACAGGTTCCATAAGCCATCCATCTATAATAATTCTGCCTGAGGGCAGGTCTTTCACTGCAATCATAGCATTTTCATGCTATGCTTGCAGCTTTACAAGGGAATTGTAGGTGTGATAGCTTCCTGTTGCTTTCCACACTGGTGAAAGACGATGATGATGGCCATATGATTTTGGGGATCGTTTGGGCCTTAAAGTTTTCCTGACATTTGTCTTACAGGTGAGGAAAAACCCCGATAAAAACTTCACCCAGAAAAACTGGCCTGACCGGGGATCGAACCCGGGCCCGCTGCATGACAAGGCAGCACGCTACCTCGAGACCGCAGCGGTGGATCCATAAGCCATTAAGTTAGTTAATTTAGCATTGGGATTTATTTCTCTTAAGAGTGTATCAGGAATTCCTTATATTAAAATATAGTAAAGTGAACATTTTCTCACAATCAACTGAATGTATTTGTTTCAAATTTTCAAGGGATCAAATACATAATCACAATTTAACACTGGGATTTCTATTAATCACAAGTTAGATAACTTTATCAAGATTACTAGTGTAATAAATAATGTATTTAAACCAAAACAAACATAAACTAAAAGCAAATAATATCATACATCTTTATCCTTAATCATTAATGAGTTGGTTATTTTGACTCACCTCATACTTGATTTTTATGCAGACCAGGTTTCGTCACTTTTGCTCGACATTGTTGATGCATTCCAACTGTTGTTTTGTGGTTGTCCATCCTGTAAGTTGATTTCTGCTCTCTTTGCTGGATGATCGATGAACTTCCAAATCAATTTTTTTTTCTTTTTCTCCGGGAATTTCAAATTCATGGTTTTTCTTTTGTTCTCGCAGATGTAAATTTTCTCCCAAATTGTGAGTTCCTTAGATTTTTATAACAGTTTTAGTAATTTGGCCATAGTTTCAATTCTGTGTTTCTCTGTTAAAAATAGAGAAATAGAAAATTCTACAATAGCTACATGCATGGTCAGAAAAACACAGAATTGAAACTAATCCAAATTACTAAAACAGTTAGAAAAATCTAAGGAACTCACAGTTTGGAAGAAAATTTACATCTGCAAAAATAAAAGGAAAACCATGAATTTTAAAATTCCCAGAGAAAAAGAAAAAAAATTGATTTGGAAGTTCATCGGTCAGCCAGCAGTGGGAACAGAAATTAACTTACAGGTTGAACAACTGCAAAACAATAGTTGGAGTGCATCGACAATGTCATGCTAAAGCAATGGAACCTGGTCTGCATAAAAATCAAGAAATATGAGGTGAGACAAAATAACCAACTCATTAATAATTAAAAGAAACCTCATAGTATTATTTCCTACATATATAAATCAAGAATAACTGTTGCAGAGTTGAGATATATGAGAAGACATCAGGTTAAAACGGGATGATTTTACAACAAATGCAGATATTTTAGAGGAATTTAGGAGTACTGGTGTATCCAGTTCTCAATAGAATCTAAAATTATAAATCAGATACAACATATAAACTGATTGCCAAGCAACAAATTGCCTACATTATACTTAAAAATTACACCCCATCATGTACAAGAAACCAAGGAAGAACATTGAAGAGTCTCCTCGAAATCTGATTTGGAGATTGGAATATGTCAAATAACCAGCTGCTGTTAATTAGAAAAACATTGTAACAGTATGTGAATATTAACTTCAGCAATTTATATATAAAAACATTTTATCCAACCCATTTATAAATAGTTTACTGGATAATTGAATTCTGTATTAAATTTATTATTAAATGACGATTTTTATTATTAATTTAACACTTCTCATTGAAGGATAAATTATATTTGAAGAGAAAAATTTTCGCCTAGACCGGGACTCGAACCCGGGACCCTTGGCTTTCCGGGCCAAGTGCTCTACCAACTGAGCTACCGAGGCGAGTTTTTTCTCTTCAAATATAATTTATCCTTCAATGAGAAGTGTTAAATTAATAATAAAAATCGTCAATAGAAGCCCTACTGGCTATAAAGTAGTGTTAAATTCCCAATAAATGTCTTCTTAACTAAGAAGCCGCCATTTGCAAAGATAGAAGCTATGGTTTCAAGCATTTGGTGCGAGGGAATTACAACGTACATAAGAGAAAAATTTGCGTCTAGATCGTAACTCGCCTCGGTAGCTCAGTTGGTAGAGCACTTGGCCCGGAAAGCCAAGGGTCCCGGGTTCGAGTCCCGGTCTAGGCGAAAATTTTTCTCTTCAAATATTATTATTAAATATTATATTATTTATATTAAATATTATAAAAACATTGCAACAGCCAGAGGGAAATCATGGGAAAAAATTGATGAGCTATACACAGAAATAAAATATAAAGGCCGCAAGGAAGCAGTAGCAAAATTCAGACTGATGTCAGGACACGACTGCCTGGCTCACCATCTTCACAGAATACACGTTTTCCAATCAGACAGATGTGTCATATGCAAAGACCGGGACCTGATCATGGATAAACACCACCTTCTAGACTGTCCAACTTCAAATCCAACTGCACAACACTCTAAGTACCTTGTTCGCTTGTACTGGGAAGCCAGAGAGAAAATGACTTAAGCATCAAATCTCGCCATTAGAAAACAACAACATATTATATAAAAGGTCTTTAACACTTTCAGGTATTGTGAAATGCATTCCATTATATTCTATAAATAAAAGCAAGTATATAGAACTGACAAGGACAAAATACAGTTTGAAGTGGATGGAAAGCTGGTCATATGATTTGAAGTGAATGTTTTATTTCAAGACTGATTTATCAGGATACAGTTATATGTAAACTCATTTCACCATTGGATAGAGTTTGTCTAGAACATCATGAAGCAATGTAAAACTTAATTTTGTAAAAAAAAGTGGACTTAATGTGATTTGAAAAGTTGCTCCACATGTGAGAACTTTATTGATAGCATGACAAGTATCTCCTCAGAAGAAAATAACTGAAGAAAGAAATATTTTTTTCTGTGTGAGTAGTTGTAAATTGAGTGTACAGGATATTGTCCTCCCTACTTACCCTTCCTCTTTCTATCTATTCCTACTACTCTTCTCCTCTGAGGGACAGAGATCTCATAACCAAAAAATATTATAATACACCCTGAAAAATCTTTTGATCCTATCTGGTTTTGAACCCACAAACTTCAGAACCAGATTCCATAAGACTGACTGCTTGTTTGATGTAATTGTAGGTAATACAGAAAGAAGGGATAGAATCGTTGACACCTGCAGAACTGCAGCAGGCCTGCAGGGCAAGAGGTATGAGAGCTTATGGAATGTCTGAGGAGAATCTAAGGAATCAGTTGGCTCAGTGGTTAGAACTGAGTCTGGAGAAGAAAGTGCCACCTTCATTGTTATTGTTATCGAGAGCTTTGTTCTTAGCTGAAACCATCCCGACCAGTGACCAACTCATAGCCACCATTTCAGTGCTACCTGACGCTGTTGTGAGTATATCATCATCATTAATATTGTTTTAATAATTGATTTCGTACATCTCAATGATGGATAAATCATATTTGAAGAGAAAAATATGATTAATATTGTTACTATTATAATAATTATTATTATTATTATCTTCATTAATATTACAATTATTGTCATGATCATTAATATTACAATTATCTTCATGATTATTATCATCATCATCACCACCACCATCATCATCGTCGTTGTTGTCATCATCAACATTTGCATTGTGAATAAAGTTTCACTGCTACACTTTTTCAAAGTTTCACTAGGACACATGATTATATGAGAGGAAAATTTTCTCCAGGTTGGGAACCTGTCTAGGTAAGACATGTGGAAAGATCACTACAGCGTGAAGTTGGAGATCTGTGGTTTAAGTCATAGTCCAGGCAGAAATTTTTCTTAATAAATAAGTTTGGTCTATATTATTTTTACCTCATATAGTTGTTTTTGTATTATATGAGGTGAGAATAATACAGACCAGACTTATTTTTTAAGAAAAACCTCATATTTTTTAATTTAGGTAGAATTTTTATCACTCACATCATATTGTTCTTCTTATTTGACTATAAACTAGTTTCGGAACATAGTTTCTGTTCCATCCTCAGTATCATCACAACTGTTGTTCTGTCGTCTTGAAGAGCCGTCTTTCGCTCTTTCCATTGGCTCTTCAAGACGACAGAACAATGGTCGTGACGATACTGAGGATGGAACAGAAATCATGTTCCGAAACTAGTTTATTTGTCAAAGAAGAAGAACAATATGAGGTGAGTGATAAAAAATTCTACCTAAATGAATATGCCTCATAGTGTGAATTCCTAAAATAAGTAAAACCTCGTAATATTACTTCCTATTGTATTTTCAAAGAAATTTTTCTCTTTAAAAATTGTTTCAGACTATTTGCCTATTTATGTATTTCTCCTCCATGATACAACAGGTCTAAAAGACTCTTTATCAACCAGTCCGGCTGGTGAACTCACATCCACGTGTTAATCACAGAGATGGATGATCATCCAGCTAGTGTAAGGGTGACATGTGGTCAGCATGCCAGGTCCTCAATCTGTTATAGCTGGTTTTCACAACCTATAATGCACATATTACTGTATAGTTGAGGACAACTAATATATCAGGTACTTACTTGGAATATTTTAACATTTTATCACATAACCCTAACGGTGCTTTACAATGAATTTTAGAAGTATTGATATTACTATCATAAAAAAATCTTATAGCATAAATTAGTATAATAAATCATTTTGAAAAGAAAAATGTATGCTTGAATGGGATTTGAACCTGATACCTCTAGCTTTGTACACTAGTGTGCTAACCATTACACTTTTTCAGGTTGTTCATGCAAACGTTAATTTTTCATCCACACATACAATTCTTTTTATCATCACCAAGCAAATAGCCATCGCTATCAGTTCTATCTGGCAGCTTCTAATTCAAGAAGACATTTTTAATAAGAAATCACATAATTTTTATAACAGTTAAGCATTATATTTTAATGTATTAATTTAAATTTAAACATTCACAATAGTTGGCAATTATTGTTTTGAAAAAAAAAATTAATGCCTGAATTAGGATTTGAACCCAAAACCTCTAGCTCTGTATGCTTGTATGCTAACCATTACACTATTCTCCGGCTTCTGATGCAAACATTGATTTTTCTTCCTCATATACAGTAGTACAATAAATCTTATCATAATGTCTTCTTGATTTATAAACAACCCAACTGTATTGTGAATGAAGTTTCAGTGCTACCATAATGTGAGATTATAAGAGATATAAAATTGCTTAACAACATTTCTCTCTTGTTATTGGTGGAATTGTAACCCACTTCTCAGGTTATTGTGTCTGGAAGGCAGAGTTAAGTTACCCCAATAATATATATTTTTTTTCAAATACCCCAGGTTGTCTTTCGACATTCCTGGTGTTCTCTCCTGGCATGGCATACTTGTAACCCACTTCTGAGGTTGGGGCGCCTGGAAGGTGGGGTTACATTGCCCCGATGATATGATGGGTGATGATGATAGTGGTATTCCAGGAGAGTCCCTAATCCTAAGCTTAATCTAAGATGAATATGAATGATGATGATTGCGATGGCCATATGATTTCGGGGACCGTTTGAGCCTTAAAGTTGTCCTGACATTTGTCTTACAGCTGAGAAAAAACCCCGATAAAAACCTCACCCAGAAAAACTGTCCCGACTGGGAATCGAATCCAGGCCTGCTGCGTGACAAGGCAGCACGCTACCTCGAGACCACAGTGGAAGACTACCCTGATAATATAATGGGTAATAAATGATAATGTAGCACCAGTAGAGTCCTTAAACCTTAACTTAACTTAAATTCCAGTCCATGGGCAACCACGGGAATAATTTCTTTTAAGGAAAAATTTCTGTGGTTTGACCAGTAATTGAATCAGGATGCAATGAACTGTAGTCAGAAGCTCTGACCATGACACTGGTCATTATTATTTTTTTTATATTATTATTGTCCTGTGCTGTAGCAGAGTGGTTAAGGCAAGATGCCTTGGCGCAGAGCTAAGGGACTTGCACTAGTTCGAGTCCTCATGGGTGAAGAAATTTTCTCATGGAATTTCAGCCAGTATGGGACCGGTGCTCACCCAGCATCATGAAGCATTTGGGTAGCTACAATAAGTAGTGGCTGCAGGTTGAGAAAATCAGCTATAATGGCTGGGGGACCTGACATGCTGACCACATGTCACCGTACATTAGTTGGATGATCGTCTACCTCTGTGATTAGCACATGTGGATGTGAGGCCAGTAGCCTGTTGGTAGGCCAAGGGCTTTCTTGGCCTGTCATACTATCCATCCATAATAATTCTGCCCGAGGGCAGGTCTTTCACTGCAATTATAGCATTTTCATGCTATGCTTTGCAGCTTTACTAGGGAATTATAAGTGTGGTAGCTTCCCATTGCTTTCCACACCAGTGAAGGATAATGATGACGATGATGGCCAGATGATTTTCGGGGATCGTTGGGCCCTAAAGCTTCCTGACATTTGTCTTACAGGTGAGGAAAAACCCCGAAAAAACTCCTCACCCAGGAGCCTGTCTCGACCGGGAATCGAACCCGGGTCCACTGCATGACAAGACAGTACGCTACCTCGAGACCACAGCGGTGGACTGTCATGCTATAGAGTTTGTATTATTATTATTATTATTATTATTATTATTATTATTATTATTATTATTATTATTATTATTGTTATGATCACGATCATCATCATTTTGATTATCATCATTATTATTATTATTATTATTATTATTATTATCATCATCATTATGATTATTATTATTATTCATCCAGCCATCATCATCCTTATCATTATCATCATCATCATCATCATCATCATTCTTCACCGGTGTGGAAAGCAACGGGAAGCTACCACACCTATAATTCCCTAGTAAAGCTGCAAAGCATAGCATGAAAATGCTATGATTGCAGTGAAAGACCTGCCCTCGGGCAGAATTATTATGGATGGATGGATTATTATTATTATTATTATTATTATCATTTATGTCTTATGTAACCCTGTTCACAGCTATCCATCCATAGTAATTCTGCCCGAAGGCAGGTCCTTCACTGCAATCATAGCATATTCATGCTATGCTTGCAGCTTTACTAGGGAATTGTGTAGGTGTGGTAGCTTCCCGTTGCTTTCCACACCGGTGAAGGATGATGATGATGATAATGATAAGGATGATCATGATGATGATGGCCATATGATTTCGGGGACCGTTTGGGCCTTAAAGTTTTCCTGACATTTGTCTTACAGGTGAGGAAAAATCCCGATAAATACCTCACCCAGAAAAACTGCCCTGACCGGGAATGGAACCCGGGCCCGCTGCTTGACAAGGCAGCATGCTACCTCGAGACCACAGCGGTGGACTCACAGCTATAATATTAGTAATAATAATTCCACTATAAAGTGTTCTTGAAGGTTAGAAGCAATCCAGTTATGTTATCAATGAAGATTAACGTTACAGGGAAACGGTGCTTTATAAGAGAGAGAAAAGTTTGTATTTGAACAGGGAAGCCTAATTAGCATAATGCATAAAAATAGAGGTCTAGGGTTCAATCCCTGGTTCAGGCTGAAATTTTTTTCTTTTTCTAAAAATTATTTATTGTTCAATATGAACTTATAAATTTACTTCTACCATTATAAGGAATAATTTATTTATAGGTCTGTTTTCTTGCAACATACCCTTAGCATCTTAAGGAAGTTTTGGATATCACTTATTTTATGCTTAGAGATGTTGCTAAAAGATACAATTGTTAGGGTATGACAGTCTTGAAAATACTTTATTGTATTTATACATCTTCCGATCTAAGTTCCAGTTGTAATATAATCAAACCAGATGTATGGACTGCATTTTCATTGGTCAAACAACTGTTTTACCCTTAAATGTGTAAGAAAATATAATTAGCTCTCTAACATTATCTAGCACATGTCTATGTAAGTTATATGGAGGAATCTTAAAATATTTAATAACAGTTTTAATAGATTAAATAAATAATAATTCCATTAAGAATTAAATAAATATTTTTATTACCTCACCTCATATCCTTTATTCTTCTAGACTGCAGTTTCGGAGCTATATCTCCATCATCAGTAGCCTCTCATCGACTGGTGTTATGCCGTTTCTTGGCGGTTTTTTCTTCCTTCTATAGAAGAAATGACATAACACCGGTCTATGAGAGTCTACTGATGATGGAGACATAGCTCCGAAACTGCAGACTAGAAGAATAAAGGATATGAGGTGAGGTAATAAAAATATTAATTTAATTCTTAAATTAAACCTCATAGTGTTTTTTTCCTATAAAAGTTAAAAATAATTCCATTGTTTAATTCTTATGCATGCACAATGTAGAATACATTGGCATTTCTATTGTTTTAAAATGGTTGGTTTCCATAGAATTTCTTAAAGACTGAAAAATATTCTACATAGTCATTATGTACGTAGTGAAAATAACAGCAGAATTTACAGGTGAGTCAGAATGGTACATAAATTCTGCTAGTAATGAAATTGCAAGTAAAGGATATCTATTGACATAATGGAAAAAGCATAAATGTCTGATTGGATAGGCCCATACATATTTTTTTGTCATATGTAAATAAGAAATTAAAGTTTCTAATTATTTTATGTTGAATTGTTTTTGACTCACCTCATACTTCTTAACTCCCTCGCAGACTCGAGTTTCTTCACTGCATTTGCGACATTCTCAATGCTGTATCACATTCACAACTGACGTCCAATGGCCTCCTCTCCTGCAGACTGACCATCTGATGGCTGTCCGATGAACTTCCAAATCAATCCCCTCTCCTTTTCATAAATGAATTTTGAAATACCCGGTGAAAAGGAGAGGGAATTGATTTGGAAGTTCGTTGGTCAGCCATCAGATGGCGCAGAGGTCAGCCTGCAGGAGAGGAGGCTGTTGGACTTTAGTTGTGAACGTGATACAGCATTGAGAATGTCACAGATCCAGTGAAGAAACTCGAGTCTGCGTGGGAGTTAAGAAGTATGAGGTGAGTCAGAAACAACTCAACATAAATTAAAATAAACCTCATAGTGTTATTTCCTACCTACATAACTTTATAATTATTGTTACCACCTTACCTTGTATTCAGTCTTATTTCCTGTTAAATGCAATGTTGCCTAAGAACAATGTTTCTACCGATGACAGTTCCGTACACAATTCACTCATATGGCAGGTAAAAGTAACACCAGGGTTCCCCAATAGATGGAATTGGTGGTGTAATACATTAAATAAGTTTGTTTACAGTACAACTGGAATTTAGCTTGGATATAGCATAGTAGTTGTGTCAATGCTCAGTGTATAATAAAGTAATTTTGTGTGCTCAGGCTACACAAACGAAGGCAGCTATTGGAGAACGAGAAGGCAAAGTTGACAATAAGACAAAGATTGATATCATCAAGGAAGAAGTTCGTAAGATTCAAGAAGAGAAGCTTGAAGAGAAAGAAGAGAAGATTAAAATTAAGGTTTGTTCAGTTTACACTCCCTGACATATATAATATCTTATATGGCTCCATAGTGCAAGTGGTCAGTCAGAAAATTAACTTCCATCCATTACCAAAAATCATTTCTGCCCATGTCCAAAATAGTTTTTTTTTTTCATCCTCGTCAAAAATTGTCTTTTTTTTTTCACCTGTCTCCAAAAATTGCTTTTTTCAACTCTTTCCAAAAAAAATTGTTTACTCATGTCCAAAAATTGCCTTTTTTTCCCCCAACCATTTCCAAAAAAATCTTATTTTCACATATACCCAGAAGTAGCCATTTTCCTTACATAAATAAAATAGCATTTTCTCAATTCACATTTGAAGAGAAAAATTATACGCTCAGACCGGGACTTGAACCTGGGACCCTTGGTTCTCTAGGCCAAGTGCTCTACCACCTCCCGGGTTTAAGTCCCGGTCTGAGCGTATAATTTTTCTCTTCAAATGTGATTTATCCATCATTGAGATGTATGAAATTAATAATAAAAACATCAATTTTCTCAATTATTTATTATTTTTGCAATTCAAAATAGTTTTTTTTTTCCACCTTTCTAAAAAAAACTGTCTTTTCATCTATTATGTCCAAAAATAAACTTATTTCACTCATTTCCAAAAATCTTTTTCATCCATGTTTAAAAAAAATTCCTTTTTTTGAAATGTTTCTAAAAAAATATTTTTTTTTGCCTTAAAATAGTCTTCTTTTTTTTGGCAAAAATTGTCTTCTTTTGCACATGTGTCTAAAAAATCAACTTGCTTCCACCGATATCCAAATATTGCCTTTTTTCATATATTTCCAAAAATCTTCTTTTTTACCCATATCCAAAAATTGTCTTTTTTTTAAACATTTCCAAAAATATTTTTTAGCCATGTCCAAAATTTTCATTCCATCAATTAACTTTACTCATGACATCTATTTCATTTCAATCCTACTGCCCCTTTGATGGTCCTTATATATCACAGACCTTCAATAATAGAGGTTTCATCTCATCTTATTCCTTGACTTTGAATTAAGCTGGACACGTGTATAGACAGTCTTTTTTAGTAAATTCTGAAGGAATTTAGCTTGAGGTTTATCTCACGAAAATATATTTTTTTTAATTATATTATTTTTAGTCTGATCATCTTACCTCAATATTAATATTGATTTGTTCTTGGACATGTTTCAAAACAATTCTGTTTTATCATCAGCTTGTCGAACCTCTTGCAAACTGCAGTTTCCATGATTTAAAAACATGAAGTATGAGGTAAGATGCGACCCAATTTATTAATTGAAATTCGCTATTTGAAAATTTGAAATTACGGGAAATAACTTTTAAAATTGCAGAAGATTTACAGATCTGAAACTGTTTAATTTTTTCAAGGATTTGAATATTATGTAGGTTATGTAATGCACACAGGATGCAGTTCAAGATTCATTCTCAACAGATGGCGTCAAAATTTCAAAACCAATTTTTTTTACCTACATCACTTCTTTTTGCTCCTCTACAAAAATATCATTTACAACTTAACTTGTGGTTTCCCTGGCAGGGTCACATATTACATAAACAATATGACAACAGCTGCACCATGAGAAGGTAGGGGTTGAATACTAGGTTATCCTGGTCGATTCCTTTAAGTCCTCACTGTAGGAAATTAAAGAGCCTCTCCTTCCTGAATTTAGACAATTAACCTTTTGCAATCCCTCCTTTAAATAATGGCATTGCTTGCCATGGGGGTTGGTTTTCATGTCATTTCTTGTAATAAAACAACAAGATGATGTTGAAAAACTACACAATAACTTTATTTAATTCTGTAAAATCTTCCTTACATTTCACTAACAAATTGCTGTAATAATTAATCTTGTTTTAAAGTTTATCTATCACACAATTTTTTACAGTCTCTAACAAGTTCACTTGCCACAGTTTCTTCTCTTTCACTGTCACTGTATCGCTGTCAATTCACAACTGAGTTGCTCCCATCCCTAGCAGCAGATTATACAGGGCAGGGAAGGAAATTTCTCAGCTTCCGATCGAGACTTTTTCAATATGGCCATCAAACCTTCCCAACAGGGAGAGTCAAAGCTTAGAGAAATCTCCGGAACTAAAATCTAGATGCATCTAGGATCTGTGCAGGTCTTACGACTCTCGAGTCATTGACTCACGAATCTATTTCTTCCAATGCAAGGCCACTGTTCTCACATTCACTCATGAAATTCAAATGTCGTTATTACAATGCATCACAATATATTAATTGTAATTATTTATCTGTGTGTGTGTTTTAGGAGGTGGCAGAACTGATAATAGATAAAGCTCCGATAATTTCAGAAGAAATTGGTTTGAAACCAACCACAGATAAGGCAGTTGATGCAGAAAAACTCAAAGAGGTAAGTAACGCTTCAATACTGCATTTAACTGATCTATACATTCAGTCAACTTACAGCTAATTAATACGGTAGCACTATCAAACCCGGAGGTTCATTGCCATATAGACATATGTTCTCCATACATCCCTACCTTGAGCTGTTTTCCAATTATTACCTGTATATTGAAATTAATTTTGCGAAGTAAACATAATGAGGTAATTAAGATATTTGGTCTGTAATGATTGGAAAGCATTAGCTCAGGATAGGGATGTATGGAGAGCTTATGTCCGTGCGGCCATGAACCTACGGGTTCGATAGTGCCAGTGAGTAAGTAAGAGTAAGTATTCTTACCTCTTACGATTGTTTTTGTTTAACATGTTTCAAGGCTTCTGAGCCCCATCTTCAGCAATTACAGATTGATTTTGAAGATGGGGCTCAGAAGCCTTGAAACATATGTTCAACAAAATACAACCATAACAAAAATTATTAATGCTTATCATAAAAATGCAAAAAATCACATTTGTTTTAACTGTCCATTTAAATTATATAATATATTTTACATATATTTAGTTTTGTTGATATTTACTTCCAGTCCTAATTTCTTAGTGTTTCTCAATAGAATGTGCATGTTGACTGTTAGTATATCTGCACTATCGGCTAATAGTACTACATCATCAGCATATAACTACAGGTTATTAATACCATTTAGTTGTAGATCTTCTCTCTTCTCTAAAGATTTAATTACAAGTACTAGAACAAAATAGAATAGTAGAGAAGAGATCTCCTTGCTTTAACCTATTGTGAATTTCAAAAGTATCTGAAAACTATTTGCCTGCATGCACCATTTTGACACATTTGAATCAGAGGGAGTAAGAAGCAGTTCTCCTGAATGACATAACATCAGTCAAAATATTACTGAAGATGAAGCCACATAGGTTTTGAAACCGGTATAATTAGAAGACTGGATATGAGGTGAGGTATAAAGAATTTTAATTTAAATCTTAAATTAGATTTATTTACTTATTTTAGGAATTCTCACTATGAGGTATATTCATTAAGGTAGAATATTTTTTATCACTCACCTCATATTGTTCTTCTTATTTGATTATAAACTAGTTTCGGAACATAATTTCTGTTCCATCCTCAGTATCGTCACGACCGTTGTTCTGTCGTCTTGAAGAGCTGTCCTTCTCTCCTTCCATTGGCTGACTGAAAAACCTCGAAACCAGGTCATTCTCACCGGGAATTTCAAAGTTCATTAATTTCTTCTTTTCGCTCTTTTGAATGTAGATCTTTTCCCAAACAGTAAGTTCTTTTGGTTTTTCTATTTGTTTTAATAATTTAGCTTCTTTCTCGATAAGATGTTTTTCAGACCATGCATGGGCAGCCACTGCAGATTTTTCTACTTCCCCTTTCTTGACATTCCTGAGATGTTCTTTCACTCTAGTTTTCAAATTTCTTTTAGTTTTTCCTATGTAGAATTTCTCACATTCTTCACATTTAATTTGATAAATCCCTGATTTGTTTTCTTCTTTAATTTTCTCATTCTTATTAGGTCTAATCAGTCTACTGATGCTGTAGTCATTTTTGGGTGCTAACCTTATGTTGAAATCTTTAAAAAATTTTTGAAACTTGTGGTGTTTTAATGGATGATATGTGAATTTTCAAAATTTTACATTATCTTCTTTTACTTTTAGAAGAGTGCTTTGATTAATAAATTTTTGTCTTTTGAACTTGTTTATTTTTTTGAGTATCATTTTTATTGCAAAACCATTTTTCGTGGCTACGTTGATTATGTGTTCTTTTTCTTTTTCATAATTTTCTTTGTTCATTGGTATGTTCACTAATCTATGTGTCAAACTATTGAAAACTGCTTCTTTGTGAGCTATGTGATTGAAACCTAAAGCTTTTATGTAGTTATCTATATGTGTCTTCTTTCTGTAAATTCCAAATTCTATCTTATTTTCTTCATTCCTTTTTAAGTTGAGATCTAAAAATGGTATTTCTCCATTGATTTCCTTTTCCATAGTGAACTTTATAGTTTGACTTTGAATGTTCAATAATTTTAATGCATCATCAATCTGTTTATGATTAACTATTGCAATTATGTCATCCACATATCTGCACCAGAACTTGAAAATTAAACGATGTCCATTACTTAATAGATTTATTTATTTATTTAGATTTATTTAACCTGGTGGAGTTAAGGGTATGTGGCCTTCTCTTCTGCTCACCAGGACAAATGTATGTTACATTTAAATTTAAAAATTACAATAATAGTACATACTAAACAATTAATTATCTAAAATTGTAGACTTTCACGGCAAGTGTCTTGATTCATGTCTTTTATGTCTTTCGGGTTAAATGGCCATGGATTGGTTTTATTAACTCTCAACATTTTATCTACTACTGCGGTAGACATCCTCAGGAGATTCTGCGTGCTCTATGACCTCCTAACTCTTCAACTGTCGGCTGCAGAATCTCCTGAGGATGTCTACCACAGTAGTAGACGAAACGTTGAGTGTTAATAAAATCAAGCCATGGCCATTTAGCCTGAAAGACATAAAAGACATGAATTAGTTACCTGGTCAAACTGAACAATAATGAAAATAATTATATTTAAATTAATATTGGGAAGTAAACATTATGAGGTTATTGTTTATTTTTTATTATTTCTCTTCAGTGGAAATATATGAGGTGAGTTGATAAAAATATGTTCTCCACTCACTATTAATGAAAATAATGTCTAATAATACAATAAAATTAATTATAATTAAAATTAAACTAAATTAAATCTCATAGTGATTTTTCCTATAAAAGTTCAACATTTGAATAAGTCTAACTTTTTAGGAATTCCGAATTCCAGCTTTAAAAATTTGCTCTAGCGCGCAATTTTTATGTTTTCTCACAAATAATCTCAATACAAACAATTTTATTATTAAAAGATAGATACATTCCATTAATGAGCAAAATTTGACTATAAATTTGACTTAGTGAAAAATTTACATAGTTTAAACAGCTCCTGGTTGACAGAATTTTTCTGTAAATTTTGTATGTTTTATTTTGTGCAGGAACTGACAGCGACAGATTTTGAGACCCTAGAAGATGCTTTGGACACTCTTAGCAGAGATAAGAAGATTTTGGTCATGAAGGAACTGGACGTGCTTAAAGAAGAACTTTGCCGAATATCAGGAAGTAAGTACTTATTGTAAACTCCATAGATGACACGTCTAATAGCCCCTTGGCCTCACATCCACATGTGTCAACCAAAAAAAGATGGACATTATACGAGTGAAATGTTGTCCCACAGCTCTTATAGCTAGTTTATCGACTTGGAGCTCCTGCTTATTGTAAACTCCATGGTGAGACATGTCTAGAGGGTCCTTGGCCTTACATCTATATGAGAGTCATTCCAGGTCAAATCACTTTTGTTACAGAAAATTTATTTTTCACCATTTTAAGATTTTCTTGAAATCTAGCACGGGTGAACTATTCGTTTATATATGGAAAATTCAATTATTTTATTGATATATATATATACTTCAATGAATGAATTAGTCATTTCTTATCTTAAGTCACCGCAGCGGGCCCAGGTTCGATGCCCAGTCAGGACAGCCTCCTGGGTGAGGTTTTTTTTCGGGGTTTTTCCTTACCTGTAAGACAAATGTCAGAATGTTTAGGGCCCAATGGTCCCTGAAAATCATCCAGCCATCATCATCCTTCACCGGTGTGGAAAGCAACGGGAAGCTACCACACCTATAATTCCCTAGTAAAGCTGCAAAGCATAGCATGACAATGCTATTGCCTCATATGGTGTTTGTGTTAGGCATATGTTTCAAGGCATGTTTGCCTTATCTTTGGTTGGTACAGACTGATTTTTTCCCAAGCTGTCGGCCCTGGATCTCGACTCTTGCTCCCTCTTTCAAAAGCTTGCTAATTTGGTTCCTCCCTGGGAATTTCATTAAGGAACCTAACGCATTTTAAGAAAAGGAGTTTAATACTTTCTGACCACAACATGTACAGTTTTATGTGTGAAACTGATTCAGAAGAGGAGTTACATCATGGATACAAAAATAGAAATTTTTTATAATAAAGGAGAAGTGTGCACAAACTATGCAGATATTACATGCAAAGTGCTTAATTGCTATAAGCAACAATTGATTTAAATTGTTTTTTTACAATTTAGAATATGGTTCCTTTTGCACTTTTCTGAATACAAATCACATATTGTCATTACGTTCATGAAAAATAGTCTTGTTGCAAGCATAGCTTGTGGTGGAAGCCATGGACTGCCAATATGGTAGTGACATGCCGCATTTCACAGTTCAATTCTGTCCATTGTCTGTCTTGCAGTGCACAGGTTGCATAGAATGCCAATGGTATGTCCTTCTTCTCCTCTTGTAGGTCTTCTTCTTCCTTCCAAGTATTAGGCCAAGGCCTATTACGATCCTATAGAAAATTTTCCCTCCAGCGTTTCATAGGACGGTCCAGTGATCTTCGTCCTCTTGGTATATAAATTATAAACAACTTTGGGGATCCAATTTGAACTCATTCTTTCTAGATGTCCATGCTTCACTACCATAGGTCAACACTGGTCTAGCCAAAGTGTTATATAAACATAATCTGGTGTTTTTTTGTACAAGGGATAGTTTCATAACTTGATTAATAATTCCCAAACTCTTATTATAACTAGTAATTTTTTCAGGGATATCCTTTTCATCCCAGATAGAGAGATAATATCCAAGATATTTAAATTGATTAGATCTCTCTAAAATTTTATTCTGGAGACATATTTTACTTTGTATGGGGTCCTTCCCATGAAATGCCATAATTTTAGTTTTATTAATTGTTATTTCCATATTAAATTTGGCACCTATTTTTTGTAAATTATAAATTGATCATTGCAAATCATTTTCGGAAAGTGCCAGAAGAGCTAAATCGTCTGCAAAAAGAATAGCATCGAGTTTGAGGCTCCTATTGATGGGTATATATCCTCGTTGTGTTTTCCTCCATTTGTTTATTAATTTATTTCTTGTAGGTCTTGTAAAAGTATATTGTAGGCCTCACTAGATGGCAGTAGTAGTGTCATCTGCAGATCTTCTATTAAAAAGGTCTCTCTGACGAGTTCATAAACCAGCCTCAATCTCGTACTCGATATTCCTAAGAGTCTCTTTGAGGTATCGGACTTTACTCTCTCCACGTCTTCCAACTGCTTATATGTGAAATATTACCACACCAGGTTGATTCCATACACAAGTACGGGTAGTATCTTCAGTCTGAACAGGTCATTAGCAGCACTAATTGACAGTAACCTGTTTATAGAGATTTTTTGAAAAGTGGAGTTAGAACAACCTGTTTCTAAATAGGTCTTGTGTTAATCACAGAGGTGGACAGTATACAGGTTATATTATATTTGAAAAGAAAAATATACGCCTAGACTGGGGTTTGAACCCAGGACCTTTGACTTTCTATGTCAATGCTCTTCCATCTGAGCCACCTAGGCCTCCAATCTAAACGTGTATTTTTCTCCTACACATAGTTAATTCCCTAACCCCAAATGCTATGAGCTGTTGCTACGATTTTTGCAAATGGCGGCTTCCTTATTAAGAACTTTTTATTGGGAATTTAAACATTACTTATAAAGCCAATAGTCCTTCTTTCAATGTTAATATTATTCGTTTTTAAACATCTTAATGATGGACAAATTATATTTGAAAAGAAAAATATACGCCTAGACTGGGGTGTGAACAATGGATCTTTGACTTTCCATGTCAATGCTCTTCTTTCTTTTCAAATATAATTTGTCCATCATTAAGATGTTTAAAAACAAATAATATTAACATACAGGTTATATGTTGTACCATAGTCATTATAGCTGGTTTTTTTTTTAACCTGGTGATGCTACTTTTGTAACTCCATGGTGTGACAGATCTAGAAGACTCTTGGCCTGACATTCATGTGTGTCAATCATAGAGGTGGACAGTATAGGAGTGACATGTTGTCTCACAGCTGATATAACTGGTCTTTTCAACCTGTGTATTGTGTTTTAGGATGTTGATGACCTTCAGAAAGTCGTGAAGGTTGTAGACAAGTCTAAGGGAGAAGTTAAGGAATCCAAGGCAGCTCGTCGATTGTTCAAGGTAGTTAATGGTATGATTGGAAAGATGGATGCTGTGGTCGAGGAACTTGAACGAGAAAAAAAGAAACTTATTGAGGAATTGGAAGCCAAAGACTCCCTCGAGGACAAAGAAACTCAACAAAAAAGGTAATAATAATGATTTTGAAATGAAAAATTAACACTTCAACTTCAACTTGACTTAACAGACTGATACTGGGACATGACTGCCTGGCTCACCATCTCCACGGGATACACGTTTTCCACTATGCAAAAACCTGGACCTAATCATGGACAAATACTACCTTCTGGTCAGTCCAGCTTTAAATCCAACTGCACAACACTCTAAGGACCTTGTTCGCTTGTACTGGGAAGCCAGAGAAAAAATGACTTACGCATCAAATCTCACCATTAGAAAACAAACGAAATAACATTCCAAATAAAATTTTGTTGAAAAAATGACATTACTTATGACACAGTATAAAAGTTTGGGCCTAAATAACAACTTTCTGAAAGATCTAGCTAGCCATCAGAGTTGTTCATGAATCTCTGAAAATCTTAAGGAATTGTCTTTATGGCACATATCAATGATACATCTGCATCTGACCATATATTATATCAATTGTTGTAATTGTACTATTATGTTCACTTGGATTTTTTCTTTCGTCTTCTCCAAATAATAGTATTTTTTTTACTTCAGGCAGCTTCCAATAATTGAGGGAAGCTTAATAAAATAAAACACATATTCAGAGTTTTAATATCCATCGGTTCTTAGAAAATTATTTTTTCATCCTTCGTGTTAGTAGTTGGAATAATTGTGAAATAAATTGTTGTAGCATCTGATTGTATTAATAGTGAGTGGAGAAGATATTTTAATCGAGGTGAGTCGATTAAAATATGTTCTCCACTCACTATTAATGATATAACCTCATAATGTTTACTTCCCAATATTAATTTAAATATATCTGATTGTATGTTGCTATTTAATATCACCGTCATCATCAGCCATGCAATATTGTACCTGTTATGATCTCAAAGAGGAATTTTCCATCCAGTGCTTTTTTGGAACGTCCCAGTGATCTTTTGCCTTGGGGGCAGTACCGAAGCATGGCTTTTGGAATTCTATGAGATGGCATTCGTTGAAGATCGGCTTTCCAATTGTTCTAGTAGGTTTATATATGGTGGAGAATAGGTTCTACGTCCAACTCTTCCATAATTTCCTCATTTCTTTTATGATCCCATTTTGTATAACTTGCTGTACAGTGCATAAATTGCATCTCATTTGCTGTTATTCGGCTTTCATCTCTTCTTCGTATTGTCCATGCCTCACTACCATTTATGCTATTTAATAATGTATATATAAAGTCTGTTAATTAATACAATTATAGAAAAACCTCATAATGACAAAAAAAAATATAAATATGTGCAATATAAAATATTTGGAAAACTGTCTGATCACTGGGCCGTCCTATGAAACGCTGGGAGGGAAAATTTTCTATAGGATCGTAACAGGCCTTGGCCTAATACTTGGAAGGAAGAGAGAAGAAGGAAAACTGCCTAGTTTACTCTCACTTATTTTTATGAGAATTTTTCTTAGGGAAAATTAAGTATAGTATGATTGCGAGTTACCACTGGTTGATTGGTGATAAGGAGTTTGGGATAAACAAGCATCTGCATAGTTCCAGATTCTCAGCTTGTTAATAATAAAATGTTTGTATTTCAGTGAAGAGTTGGTGAGCATTGAAGAGCTTAAGGATGCTATTAAGCAGATTCAGAAAGTTCCAGACGATTCTCTGGTTGACAGAATCTCTGAAGTTCTCGCAAAAATGGACATAGATAAAGACGGTGCAATCAGACTCGACGATGTTCTTAAGGTAAGTATGTTCGACTCGTATATGTGTAATTAAGACATTTTTTCTGTACATTCTTACTCTTATGGTTGTTTTTGTCGACAAAAACAATGATAAGAAGTAAGAATGTACAGACAAATGTCATATTAATTATTAAACAAACCTCTTAATGTTACTTCCTATTGAATTTTAAATAAAATTGTATGTGTGTTATATTTGTATGTATTCTAATCTATGCTATCCACTGCACTTTTCAAGCTTTAGTTCCCTGCTGGATGGATGGCATTAATATGGTCTATTTTCAATTTACCACTTTGGCAGACATATTTATATAGATGAGGTGTATTGTGTACAGGAGGAGCTATTGAGGTTGTTTATTTTTTATTTCACTCACCTCATACTTCATAAATGAAGTATGAGGTGAGTGAAATAAAAAAATAAACATATTAAGAATTGTAATCAAATGGTGAAGAGAAAAATGTTATGCCTGAACCGGATATGGATTTATGCTTGGATGGGAAGGAAGCCTGAATTAGCTCAATGGATAGAGCATCAGCACGGAAAGCTGAAGGTTCAGGGTTCGATCCCGGTTCAGGCATAAAATTTTTCTCTTTACCATTTGATTACAATATTTAGTTGTGTACATTAATTTACTTATTTCAATCATAGTAACAGCTTTAACTTCTTAATATTAATTTTATATTAAGAAACCTCATAGTGCTATTTCCTATCCACATAACTTAAGCTATTGAGGTTGTTTGATGTTATATTTTAAACCGGCATTCTGATGAAAGAGAGTTGTATAAGTGGAAAGAATTGTTGAAGCTTGTATCGGAGATAAATTAAAAAATCAATTGAGTTGGTGTTTACTTGATGAAAATCCATATTTATTAATTAAATAAAAATAAAACTTAATTTTATTTGATTTCATATTTATTAAGATATAATTCAGTGACAGATGTTTCGGTACACTGTACCTTCTTCAGACATGTTAACAAATTATAAATTGTGTTATTATAGTACATATCAACTGATCTAATCAACAAACTTACTTACTTACTACTCACTGGCACTATCAAACCCGAAGGTTCATGGCCGCGCGGACATAAGCTCTCCATACACCCCTATCCTGAGCTAATGCTTTCCAATCATTCCCTGCATAATCTACTTCCCTTAAATAACAGTTTAATGTTGTTCTCCCACCTCATTCTTGGTCTACCAACTGGGCGTTTTCCTTCTGGCTTTCCTACAAGAAGCTTCCATGCACGTCTTTCATTCCCCATACGCGCAACATGTCCTGCCCATCGCAGTCTACGAGACTTAACTGTTCTTATTATATCTGGCTTCCTATAAAGACCATGTAGTTCATTGTTATGTAGTCTTCTCCATTCACCTGTCTGTTCATCTCTCTTTGGTCCAAAAATTTTCCTAAGAACTTTATTCTCAAATACTCGTATCTCCTTTCCTCCCTTAAAGTAAGAGTCCATGTTTCGCACCCATATAATATAACTGGTAGAATAATAGTTTTAATATATTTTCAGTTTAACGTTTTTTGAAAGGAGTTGGGACATCAAAAGTCTCTGCAATGCATAATAGCACGCATTTCCAGAATTGAGTCTATGTTTCATTTCTTTGTGCGTCTCATTCCTATTTGTGATTATTGTTCCTAGGTATTTGAATTCAGCCACTTCCTCAAAATTTCCCTCATTTGTCATTAGCTGTCCATTTCCATTATATACTGAATTTCTACGGGTGACCATATATTTAGTTTTACTGATATTTAACTTCCAGTCCTAATTTCTTAGTGTTACTCAATAGTGTGTGCGTGTTGGCCTTTAGTATCTCCTCACTATCGGCCAATAATACTACTCATCAGCATAAACTAACACTTATTAATACCATTGAGAGTAAGCCTTCCTCATTCTCTAAAGATTTAATGGCATGCTCTAGTACAAAATTAAATAGTAGAGGAGATAGTGCATCTTCCTTGCTTCAACCCATTCTGGATTTCAAAAGTGTCCTGAAAACTTTTTGCCTACACGCACCCTACCTACTTTGAGCCATTTAGGAACATTCGTATAAGTCTAACTAACTTTTTAGGAATTCCGGAACTCCAGCAGGATACTATAATAACTTCTCCCTCTTAAATGAATTCATATGCTTTTTTGAAGTCTACATATAGTTGATGTACAGTACCATTATATCCCCATGTCTTCTCTAAAATCTTGGTCTTCTACTGAAAATCTGATCTGTTGTAGACCTGTTCTTCTTAAATGCCACTTTGATGATTTCCTAGACTGTCATCAATATAGGGAGTAAGTCTGCTTACTAATATATTTGTTAGAATTTTGTACGAAGTTGAAAGTAATGAGATGCCCCTGTAGTTGTTGCAATCAGTTTTATCTCCTTTCTTATAAATTGGTATGATAATTGATTCCTTCCATTCATCTGGAAGAGCTTCTTTTTCCCAAATCATACTAAGCAACCAGCGTATCTTGTCCATCAATTTTTCTCCCCCTGATTTTATCAGTTCTGCTGGGATCTCATCTGAACCTGATGCTTTATACATCTTCAATTTTTCAATTGCCATTTCAACCTCTAATGCACTTGGCTCTGCGACTAGCATTTCTGCTGTCTGTAACTTATCCTCCTCAATGTCCTGTTCTGTATGTACATTTAATAGCTGATTAAAGTAACCTTTCCATCTATTTAATATACTCTAGAATCTGCAATCATATCCCCATTTTCATTCCGAATTATGTTTGTTCTAGCCTGAAAACCCCTTCTTCTCTATACTAATTCCCTGATATAATTCTCTAATGTTCCCATTTTTTGCATTCATTTCAAGATCATTAATCTTCTCTCTCAAATATTCCCTCTTTTTACTCTTTAGTAGTAACTTGGTGGTTTCCCGCCTAACACTACCCAATTGCTCTAAATTTACCTCATCAACAATAATTTATTTAAATGTTTTAATTTAAATAAATTATTGTTGTATTAAAAATTTAAATAAATTATTGTTGTATTGTTGCTTAGATCAATTGATATGTACTATAATAACACAATTCATAATTTATTAACATGTCTGAAGAAGGTACAGTGTACCGAAACAGCTGCCACTGAATTATATTCTTAATAAATATGAAAATCAAATAAAATTAAGTTCTATTTTTATTTAATTCACGACTTGTGAAAACAGCTGAGGATGGTGACAATGGTCACTGATACTGCAGTGCTGTGTTTAAAAAACATAGAAGTATGAGGTAAGAAGAAATCGCGATTCATTTAATTCTTATGAATTAAACCTCATAATGTTAAAAATTCCTAAATTTATTATATAAACCTCTCCTCATATCCAACCTTCTAAGTAGATCACGATTTCAAAGCCTTTGCGGCTTCATCTTCAGTACTGTCTTGTCGACTGATGTTTATGTTGATCAGAAGAACTACTTGTAGTTCTGAAGATGAAGCCGCAAAGGCTTTGAAATCATGATCTACAGTACTTGAAGATTGGATATGAGGAGAGGTATGAAACATTTAAATTTATATTAAATTAAACCTCATAGTGATCAATTCCAATAAAAGTTTGTATTGGAGTTCGGATGCTGTAATCGGTATCATACTGGTACGCAGCGTCGGAGATCCGGGGTTCGAATCCTGGTCCGAGTATTAATTTTTCTTTCTAAAATAAAATTAATGTCATCTGTTTGCTTAATATGGCAACCTGAAGCGTGAAAAAACCAATAGTTTGCATTGGAACATACATATGTTTTCAAAATTACCTTTTTTCATTCATGTCCAAAAATTGTCTTCTTTCCACCTGTGTCCAAAAATAACTAACATATGTCCAACATTCACATCTTTAAACAATTTCCAAAATATCATCTTTCCTTAGCCCATGTCCAAAAATTGGTTTCTACTCTTGTATATAAAATGCTCTTTCTCCCAAATCTATAGAAATTGTTTTATTCTTCACCTATTTCCAAAAAATCACCTTTTACTTCTATGTCAAAAAAAAAAATCCATGTCCAATTATTTTTCATCCATACTAAAAATTGTCTTTCTCTCCATTGGTCCAAAAAAATATTTTTTGCCCATATCAAAATTTACCTTCTTTCTGCCTATGCCTAAAATTATCTTTGTTCTGCCCATGTCCACATATGACCTATTTAAAAAAAGAAGCAAGCCCAAAACCCATGTCCAGAAATCAAATTTCTTGAACTATGCTCAGGACCAATTCTATCTTATAAAACACCGGACTTAAACCTGACATTACTTATGAGACCCCCAATATTTCCAAAAAATCTCCTTATTCAGTCATGTCCAAAAAATTGTATTCTTTCTACTTGTGTCACTTCATTTTATGTCCAAAAATTAGCTTCCTTCCTATGTTATCCATAAATTACCTTTTCCCGCACTTTTGTCCCCTTTCTCTTGCTTATAATTAAATAGATAATTTGATTATATTTGAAGAGAAAAATTATATGCTCAGACTGGGATTTGATCCCAGGAAAGGTTCTGGTCCTGGGTTCAAACCCCGGTCTGATCATGTCATATTTCTCTTAAAATATAATTGCGGCTTCATAGCATTTGGTGTGTGGGAATTAACAGCATATGTAAGAGAAAAATTTGCATTTAGATTGGAGTTTCTCAGATAGCTCAGTTGGTAGAGCATTTGCCTAGAGTGCAAAAGGTCCTGGGTTCAAACCCCAGTCTGAGCGTATAATTTTTGTCTTGAAATATAATTTATCCATCATTGAGATGTATGAAATGAAGAAATAATTTGAGTTTGTGTTATGCTGCAGGTGATAGAATTGGTCGGAAAAGAAAACGTGAAGTTGAACAAGAAGCAGATTGACGAAATAGTTGACTTGCTGAGTAAGGAGGAACTGATAGAGCTCGAGGAACAAATAGAGAAGGCGCTGGAAAAAGGTAATCAACATAAAGAAACGAAAAAAGATAAGCCAAGTGCAGAGATGGTACAGAAAATTGAAAAAGAAACGATGGTGAAATCAAGTAATCCTGCTAACGACGACAAGAAAACAGAGGCAGCACCAGCAATACCGACTGCTATGTCTGCAGCACCACCTGGGCAAACAACCAATGTCTCAGAGCCAATGGATAAGAAAGATAACTCTAAAACTTTATAAGAGCTGGTCTCTGTGTTTATATAGAATGTAATTTAATTTGCATTTCTAGATCATAATTATGTATATATTTGTTAATCATCTCAATTTTACTAATTTTTATTAGAGTTATCATTGATTTCTGAAAGAAAAATAAATCATTCATTTAATTTTGTGTTTGTTATTTCAAACTCTTACCTATTCATTAGGACTGGTTGAATTATTGTAATTATTTTGGGTTTAATAAAATTCAGTTCTACTAATTTTTTTAATTAGTTTATCTTTTATCTTGAATTTCCCTAAAAGAAAAATAAATATTTTAAATTTTGTTATTTTATTGGTTTTTTAGCAGTTTTCACAATAACTTCCTGTGCCCAATTAATCTACGTTCATTCTCCTCCGCATCTCCTTTCATTATTTTCCATTCTCCTAACGTCCAATCCCTTTTTCCTCTTAATTCTGCTCAAACACAAAACACCATCAGTCCATGTTATTTTTGTTCGTTGTCTTCTTCTTCTTCTACCCAATGGCACCCATTCTTAGTAGGGTGTCCCCATAATTAGGTTGAAATTTCATGTTTCTTACCTCTCCTCATATAAATCTTCTAAGTAGATTGCGATTTTGGAGACCTGTATAAACGGTCCTCCATCTTCCGTACTCTTTTGGCGACTGATGTTTCTGGGATGTTCGATCAGAATAAAACTCTAAGAAGAATTTATATGAGGACAGGAGAGGTAAGAAACGTTTAATTTTTTCACCATAAAATTAAACCTCATAGTGATTAATTCCTATAAAAGTTAAATAAAAATGTCTATAATATATTTAATGTAAAAGGGGACACGTACAATAAATTAAAAGGAAAGACCTGTGACCTTTTTTAAAAAAAAAGGTGGGACATTAACAAAATATAAAAGAAACGGTTATTTTGTTTTTACCACGACATTGTTGCCAATACAAATTTATAAGAATCAACCATTCACAAATAAAGAAAACCACTGAAGTCACTGTTCATTATGTTTAAAAATATTTATTTATCGCTTGCAAGGGGTTATAAAATCCACACACTAAATCTTTTCATCCAAGTTAAAATTGTATTTCTCCACTGCCAAAGTACCAGAATCAGCAGGAAATCTCCAACATTGGTCACACTGACCACGGATTGACAATTTGAAAAATATACCAGTTATCAATATATGAGAGTAAAAAACAAATTTTATAGATCAAACAGTGCATTGTGGTCATACAACTGACACTTGCAGAAGTCCCTATTAAAATCAATTTGAGAAAGAAAAAAAATCATGTTGCAGATAGATTTCTATTCTTTATTTTTTTTTACTCGCAAATTTTCAAATAGCTCTTTTAAATAAACATAATTACCCTAGCCAGTATTAAAAAGCCATAATCTACAAAAGAGGTGAAGACATAAAAGTTTAATGCATTGATTTCAATAAACACTTTATTCTCGAGGACTATATTGACATATTTTTAATCCCAATTTGCTTTCCAGTGCACAAATGGATGCTGGCAGTTTAATCATAAGCATTGACTAAAGCACCAATAAATAGTTCACCTTCAACAAGAAACGAGCTGTGGCCCTTCAGTTGAAATGTTCCAGCATTCGCTTTACAACCATGGGAAACCACAGAAAACCATGGTCGGAACATAAATGGAACTTCGGTCATGTTCCAATAAATTGCAATAGTTTCAATAGGATGAAGCGTGCACAAATGTGCATTAGATTTGGTCTCTGCTGTTTGCCAGCAACAATTTTGTTCTCTTTAAACAGACATTGAAATGGTATCTTGACACGGTCTATCACAGAGCTTACACACGCAGTCCAATGATGAATCATGATAGTTCGAAATTTGCAGAGTTTGTGGTGATATTCATGCACTGCCAGTCTTGTTACTGCACTGCGTATCTTCTTGTTAGGTCCAGTCCAGTCTCAATTGATCATTGCATCTGTGCGTACAAATCATCCATTATTTCTTTTCTCTTCTTTTGTCTTATCTCCTTCAATGCAGTTTCCTGTTTAGTAGGTGGTAGCAGGAACTTTGTCCGTAGATTTTCCACGAGGAAAGTTTCATGTGCTAACTCATATACAAGTCTAGATGGAGCAAATTTCAAGATCTCCGTTTGTGCTCTTAGGAATCTCGCTTTCGCTTTTTCTAAGATGTTTTAAGTCTCTGTAGCTGAGGTCAATCCATGTGATTGCTATTCCATGTTTCATGGCTGTTGCAAGTGACAGTTTGTGATGTACAATGGCAAATATAGCAGCTGCCGCTCTCTCTTTCATATGAATTCTGAAGGATTGACTATTGCTTGTGTGTTATTCCTAGATATTTGAAGCATTTATGATTTGCAACAGGTTGCCCTGGAGTTGTATGTGGTCGCCGTCTACCAGCCGGCCACCCTTTCTGAATACCATCTGAACCTTTTTAATAGGTTTATATCTATAAACTGTAATACTCTTTAAGTATGAGCCCAGTAGCTAGGTGTTGCCTATGCTAAAGTCTTCAGTAGATAAATGTCGAAAAATTATGAGTTAGGACTAGTTTGCCGAAGTAGAAGGTTTCCATTCATCGGAGCTATAGTTCTAGGCTGCTGATTGCAATTGGCTATGCTTGTAAAAAGATGTCAAGTTTTCTTCCATCCCTTGGGTAGCAAGGTAGCTCGTGGAGTGTTAGAAGCCACTACTACAATTCATAAGCTGGTGAGACAGTGATTGCTGTGTCTACATTGATATTTGAAGAATCTTGTAGCTTTCTCCTCTTCTATGAACACACCAAGCCGATATACGGGTGACACAACAAACCTGAATCAGAAGAAAGAAACAATATTTGGTAATTATGAAAGTGCAGAAAATTATATTGAACTTTTATACGAATAAATCACCATGGTGAGGTTTAATTTAAGATAAATTAAAATGTTGATCTTGTAGAAGATTTCTGGGCTGTTGGCCGTGGTCTTGAGGCTTGTAGTTCCCCGAGTTTTGCTAGAGACTGCGTCCCAGCATCCTGAAGGGTTGTCTTGAGACTGGCAATTTTGTCGACTACCTGCCCTATTTATACATTTATCTGCGTGGTCCGTTACTTCGTAAATTGTATCTGCCTTCTGGTTGGTTAGCATTAGGGTCTTCTATTGCACCAATGAGGTTGCTGTCTGATGTTCTAGTAGATTGTTCCTGTAATGGTTCACATTTGGCCTTTTTTAAGACTGATATCCATGCTTTGTTGACTTTTAAACGATTCTTCCTAGTTATAATAGAAAGGAAGAATCGTTAAAAGTTCAACAAAGCATGGATACCAGTCTTAAAAAAGGCCAAATGTGAACCACTACAGGAACAATCTACCAAAACATCAGTCATCAAGATAGTACCAAAGATGTAGCCACCAAGGCTTTGAAATCGCGATATACTTAGAAGACTGGTTGTGAGGAGAGGTATGAAACATTTTAATTTATCTTACAGAAAATTATATTTGAAGAAAAAATTGATTAAAAAATTAGTCGTATTTCATCTCATAATCCACGATATTCAAGCATGGTACTGCAGTTTCAAGAGGCCCCCCTCTCATCTTCAGCAATTTTTAAGACTGTCAAATTTTGGTCCAGACTCTCATCTAAAAAAATGCTATCTGGTGCTGATTTGATGAATTAGAGATCAAATCTTCCTCATGGGGAACTTCAAAATTCATGGATCTAAATTAATTTATCAAATTCATGAATTTTTTAATTTCCGGCAAGCAAGATTTGATTTCAAAGTTCATCAAATGTGCACTGAAGATGGAGTGGGCTGAGTTTCTTTAAACTTCAGTAGCATGCTAGAAGATGATGGATTATGAGGTGAGATATGACTCATTATTTTATTAATTATTAACTTGAAAACCTCATAATATTAACTAAGTCACTAGCTCTTCAAACCCATAGTTCATGGCTGCTCGGACATCCTATCTTGAGCTAATTTTTTCCAATCATCCCCTGCATAATCTAGTTCCCTCAAAATCATGGTTAATGTTATTCTCCCACCTCATCTATGGTCTATCAACTGGGCATTTTCCCTCTGGTTTTCCTACAAGAAGTTTCCATGCACCTTTTTCTTTCCCCATTCGTGCCACATGTCTTACCCATTGCAATCTACAAGACTTAACTGTTATTATAACTGGCTTCCTATACATACCATGTAGCTCATTATTATGTAGTTTTCTCCATTCACCTGTCCTGCTGATCTATTTTTGCCCAAAAAGTTTCCTAATATGTTTATTCTCAAATACTCATAATCTTCATTTCCTCCCTTAAAATCTCCCTGGTCAAACAATGGGAATTTTTCCTTAAAGGGCTGTGGCTGACCATGGTCTGGAATTTAGGTTAAGAACTCTTGGAGCTTCATTATCATTTATCATCCATCATATCATCGGCGTAACGTAACTCTGCCTTCTAAGCGCCTCAACTTCAGAAGTAGGTTACAATTAAGCCAATGCCAGGAGAGAACACCAGAAATGTCAAAATGATAACCTGGGGCATTGAATAAAAAAAAAATATATATATATGTTATATTGCAGATTTTTGCGAATATAAGTATGAATATGAAAGTTTTCTTGGGTTTTCCGCATCTTGGATTCAAGTTCAGCCTCTGGCCACTGATTCCGACATTTCGGCATGATCCCACATGCCATTATCAAGGAATGATAAGTTCGAGTCACAGGTTTAGGTCTTATATAATAAAACACAGAGTTTTCGCTGTGGTCTGTTCCCGAAGATATACACCCATCCAAGGTTTAGTTCTTATGTAGTTAAATATCTTCAGTTTTCAGTGTGGTCCGTTTCCAAAGCCGTACACCCATCCAAGGTTTAGTTCTTATGTAGTTAAACATCCTCAGATTTCAGTGTGGTCCGTTTCGGAAGCTTTCGCTGCCCACCATGTCATCCCCAGAACAGTGAAGAAGATATGAAGAAAACCACAGTTGGGCAACATGGAGTGTGGTCGATTGCTTGGATTGGTGTATGGCTTCCGAAAACGGATCTCACTGAAAACTGAGGGCGTTTAACTACATAAGAACTAAACCTTGGATGGGTTGTACAGCTTTCGGAATGGACCACACTGAAAACTGAAGGTATTTAACTACATAAGAACTAAACCTTGGATGGGTGTACGTCTTTGGAAATGGACCACAGTGAAAACTCTATGTGTTCCTTGATAATGGCGTGTGGGATCATACCAAAACGTCGGAATCAGTGGCCAGAGGCCGAACGTGAATCCAAGATGCGGAAAACCCAAGAAAACTTTCATA